>CAOKRL010000022.1:40000-45744 GCA_948470475.1 Galaxea fascicularis
TATCGAACGCTTTACTCATATCTAAAAGAACGCAGGCAGTTAATTTCGTATTATCTATTCCTTTAAGAAAAGTGTCAGTCGTGTGAAGTAATGATGTTTCAGTAGAGTGCCATTTTTTGCTTCCATTTTGTTTTGTCGTTAGCCTCTTCTTTGTTGTCAGATAGGTGACAAACTGATTATAAGCGACTCTCTCACAGACCTTTGACAACATGGGTAGTAGCGAGATTGGTCTGTTATTGTTATTGGTTTCATCAGTTTTGTAATCTTAGCAGTCTATGTCGATGAGATCATCCCAGTATCAAATGATGTTGAAATGCTCAAAGCAGAGAAAGAATCCCTATGCAAAGAGTTCGAAATGGTTGATCTTCATCCTTGGAATGTCAATCAAGAGAGACCGAGCTACTAGGACACTGACCATTAGTCAAGGGCAGTACCTTAAACATTTGTTCAAGCGAGTTGGAATGGAAGAGCGCAAGCCTGTGTCAACTCCACTAGAATCAGGAAGGAAGTTCCACAAGCGAGCAGATGAAGAAGAACGATGTGACAAAAGCATCTATCAACAAGCTATAGGGTGCCTCACCTATGTATCAACTGCTACGAGACCAGACATTGCTGCAGCTGTTGTAACTTTATCACAGTTTGTCTGATCCAAGCAAGGAGCATTGGATGGGAGTCAAACGAATGCTCAGATACATAAAAGGAACACTAAGTTATGGTTTGAAATTTACAGTGAATGTTGATGAGTGTGATTTGTATAATTTTTCTGATGCCGATTGGGCAGGGGATGCAGACAATCGACGGTCTACTTCCGGGTATGTTTTCAAAGTTGCTAATTCCACAGTCAGTTGGTGCTGCAAGAAACAGGCTACAGTCGCTAAATCCGATCCCCTACAGAGGCAGAATATGTTGCCTTAAGTCAAGCAACACAGGAAGCAATCTATTTGCGAAAGCTATTGGCTGATCTTGGTTGTAAAGCTGACTCACCCACAGTGTTGAAGGAAGACAATCAAGGTGCCATAGAGTTATCCAGGAACCCAAGATTCCATAACAGAACAAAGCACATTGATGTCGCGTTTCACTTTATTCGTGAAAGAATAGCCGAAAATGAAGTTAAAGTTGTTTATTGTCCTTCAAATGATATGACGGTTGTTAGACATCATGACAAAGGGACTTGCTAGAGATCGTTTTCAAAAACTCAGAGACTTGTTGAACATTTATGCCTGCTAGAGTATTTGTTGTTATTTTTTTGCTATTTATCTAAGAGGAACACATAACATGCTAATCAAGTGGGAGTGTTGGAGAATAATAATCATGTAATCTGATTCGCTGTTATTGGACCATGTGACACTCTCTAGGGTATTGCACGTGCTCCTCGATTGCGTAACCTTTCTATTTTTCTCTCGCTTCGTAGCTTGTATTTATTCAGTTCTGCTTGTTACTTTGTTCGGTTCGGTTCGGTTCGGTTCGGTTCGGTTCAGATTAAAGATGCATTCTTAATAAAAAAAAAAGTCGCTAACTCTCACGCTTCAAAGATGTTCTCGAAAAATCAAAGGACACCGTATAATCAGATCACTTTATCCAACAGCCTTATGCATACCCATAGAGAACTAGACTGGCATCCAGTTGCTCTCTCTGACTCTTATGAGGCGGAGATAAGACGCCTTCGCGTCGAGAATGATACACTAAAAATTCATTACAACTCCGTCGCCGTTAAACGCCAAGCTCTTTCACGAGAAAAACAGCAAAATGCGGCAAACGTCCAGGCAAATCAGCAGCACGCTGGTTTCTAAACGAAGGACGCTTTGAGCTGGAAGGTTGTGAAAAGATATAAAATAAACGCCTTTTATGCCTTATGTGGATAAAAACTTTGGCGGCTTTTAAGTTTTCGATTGTAGAATTTGATGGCGTCACGTGAAAACGCTCTTTTGAGAAGTACCATGAATCTCATTAATGTTGGTGTATTCGACAATCACCGCGCTAAAAGCTATGTTATGCACTTGTCAGCGAATCAAAAGAAAAGTTTACGACCCATTGAGCGATTGACCAAGCGAGTGAATTTCCCAACAAACTGTTCAAACCTGTTTACAGCTTTCCATTCATGAGTTAAAAACGATTGTGGTCAAATCACGACTCACGTGCGTTTGTTTAGTTCCGCGAATACTTAGAGACAAAATCATTCCCCAGCCACAGAAAGGAGGTTGTTGAAATGATTGAAATTGGCAGACACTGAATTTGCACTTAAGTTAGCCTACAACAATTCATTTGTAACGAATGCTCCGATTCTTAAGCTCGTAGCATAACTTCCCGTTACATAAAATGCTTTTCTCGGGTTTTAGCGAAACGAAGCCTTACATAATTTATCATAGCGGAGCTCCGGCGGCCCGAAGGGCCACCAAGCGGAGCACCATACTTATAGAAACCTGTAAACTGCTTTTCTCATGGTAATCATGGCTAGCGGTATTGCTCGTGGGCGCGACTGCACGACGACGTCGCACAAAAATTAATGTTATCCTAACAATAATGATAATAATCCAACATGGCGGCCATACTCTAGTTTTAATTTTTTTAGAGCTATTTTTTATTAGTTTATCTGTAAATGCCATACAATAAGGAAATAACTGTGGAGCTACAACGAGTTGCAAAAATACTTGAGACACTGTACGCCATTTGGCCTTGAATGACGTTTCCATGATCTTCCGCTTTCCCTCCCCCTCCCCCTCTTATCAAACTTGTTAACAGTGCAACACCATGCTCAAAACTTTGAGGAACAACTTTGAAAGGGGGAGAGGGAGGGGGTGTGTATTGTATCTCACAGATTTGTTAGCAGCAGCGTTTTAGAGAAAGAAGAGACGTTTTTGATTGCGAATGTCTCAACAATTTTGCAACTGGTTGTAGCAAAGAGCAAGAAAACACTAACACAAAAAAGAAAACTTCGTATGATGTAAAATGCTTTAAGATACCCTCAAAAAAAGGAAAAGGAAAAGGTAACGAGCCAAATAGAGCCGATGCACTAACAGATGAAGAAATGGAGGTAATTCCCAGTAAAACACCCATGTCTATATAATAAAAATTACACGTTAGCTTGAAGATATGAATTTTGTGTTCTCGTGGCAGGAACAATATCATTTTGCCACCGTGTAATATCCTATTTATCACACTGTTAAAATGCCAGACTTATGCAAAATGCTTCTTCCATGGCTGCTATCTTAACTGGGTAAATGACGGAACATCTCGCAGTGCCATATGTCTGACCCTAGCTGAAATGGCTTCTAGGTGTTTTTTGTTTCTTTCTTTGTTTCTTTCATGAATCCTCTGATCTGGGGTTTGGGAGTGTCTAATTTTCGCGGTCGCGGGTGAATTGTCGCGGGTCTCGGGTTAACTGCCCGTGTAAATTGTCTCAAAACAAAAATTGTTCACGATGGTGGAGTAGACATTCAAAGTTTCAGGGTAAAGGGGGTAGTTTTCTGTTCAAAGAAGCTGTGGTGCTTCACGTCAGTGGGGAAGTTTTCACCAGGCAACAAGGATTTTGTTTCGTCAACGGAGTTGATGATGTAAATTCACCACCGTACAGGGATTCTAAAAGCTGACGTTTCGAACGTTAGTCCTTCGCTTCGTCAGAGCGAGTCCGAAGGGCTAACGATTCGCCCTGACGAAGGGCTAACGCTCGAAACGTCAGCTTTTAGAATCCCTGTACGGTGGTCAGTTTACATATTATCAACTCCAAAGTTTCAGGCCGTTGAACTTGATGAACAGGTTACTTCTAATTGTAGATAGAAAACCTAATCATTACCTTTGACCACAAAAGAATGCTGCTGTCATTCCTAATGGTCGAATTCATATGGGAGACCACACATATATCAGGACAGGTTTCCTGTGCTACTGCGAAAATGAGGAAATCGTTAATTGACAAGTTTATCCTTCTTTTTATCAGTCTGATAGCTTGGTAGTTCGAGGGAAATAAAGAAATATGATAGAGTGTTTCTTCTATTGATCTATTCCATTTCACTGTATTTTATTTATTGAATTCCATACCATTGCACTCTCTGCTGCACCATTAAACAGGCAACTGTCCAACCTAACTCTTACCCCACCCCGATCTATCTCTCTTACACACTTCATGTTCATTGGATTTTGACCGAGGATTTTGAGCACGGTGTGCGTTCAAGACGTTTCGCCAGTTAGACTAAAAGCCTCTTCCAAGCTCGCTGTTCGGTATTCCTTATCTTTTTAAGGGGGCATTACGGTTGGTTCATGGTAAGATTTTGGTAGCTTATTTAAAAATTAAATCTTTTCAGTTGTACCGCTGTCAGTCTCGAAGCAAAAAGTGAGTACTCTATTTTGCCATAATTTATTTGCTTATTTGATGAACCAGTGAATTTTTTATTAACGTATTCAAGAGAGTCTTTTCACTTCAAAGTACTGAAGCGAATGCAAGTGCCGTCGCCAGTTTTCCAAAAGGGCATGGTTGGCTTTCGTCCAGTTCTTCTTACTGATTTAACAGGTTTCTGTTCTGGTGGAAAGTTACAGATTTATGGACTAAGAGAGATAAATAGAAGGAGAAATTTAAAGGATTTCCCCGTTTAAATTCCAGTAGAGCAGGAAACCCTTCCTGATGAATCTGGGGTCTCCAATATGAATTTAATCATTAGGAATAAGATCATGATTAGCTCTTCTATCTACAATTACAAGTAAGCCATTCATCGAGTTCAACCCCCAAAACTTTACCGGTCTACTGGTCCATCGTGAATGATTTTTACTCTGAGACAATTTACCCGCGACCCGCAAAAATTGGATACTCCTCCTCTCGATGGGAAAATCGCGCAACCACATTCCTCTGTCAACCGTTTTTGCTAGCTTTAAGACAATTGAAATAAAAAAGTGTCATCCTCCGCTCCAGTCAACTCTATTAACGAATCGGTGACAAAGGCATGACCCATGCAGCTCTTGGTACCTGTTTTTTAACAGAGGCACTAATTTTGTCACTTAAAACAACAGTTCTCTACCAACCTGAACAAGTACTACGCTCAATAGCTATCTCCGCAGCTATTCTATCGACCAGTGCCTTAACTCTCTCCTGCTGTTTCTTCGTCCCGTCCTTTTGTTTTTCAACTTTATCAATGACTTTCTTTTCCAGTGGAGAAACTACAAAAAAAGGTACTTCTGTAATACACGGCGAGGATACTGATTTCGATCACCATCAATTTGTTATGAAGTGGTTGTCACATATTTCCCAACCTTATTATTCCGCTGAATTGTTCTGTCTTTTGGATTGATTGTCGTTATGTTTTCTTGCTGTAGGCATGTTTGGGAATTTCTGCTGCCCTTGGTTGGGACCTGCATGAGTTGTAGTTAAGCCCTCTTTTATTGGCCATTCTTAAGAATGGCTAAGTTGGTATCAGGTTCAGGCATTCCTGAATAAAGCAATGTTTAGAATACTCCGTATTCCCGCGGTCCGTAAACCCAAACAAGGCTACAGATTTGGTATTTTACATTAACTGGAGGAAGATGTCCTAACAAATTCACGAACATTATCAGATAGAAAGTTCCAGTAAATGATTTACCAGAACTTTCTATCTGGTTATCATTATTGTTCTTGTTCCGCATTAAAGAACCAAAAGCCTAGGTCTTCTTCTTGTCTTATAAACACATTTTCAACTAGTAAAATTAACTTTCTCCTGTTACAGATATTATTTTGAATGACTATCTACTCCATTAGCTCCCTTACATTTATTACCTTTCTACAG
>CAOKRL010000023.1:0-44648 GCA_948470475.1 Galaxea fascicularis
AACCTAGGATTGAGTTAACAGATATTTTATGGCAGTAATATCTTTCTTTAATAATAATAATAAATACTTAATTGACCACTCCTCTAAGGGGCTTTTCAGGGACAATGAAACATAATACCAATGGACACAAGAATCCCAACTGGCGGGAGGCAGACCAGTTGGCTATTTACAAGGATGACGGAGGAGTTGAACTAGGCACGAACCTAAAACAACACCAGCTAGTGGCCAGAGCGGGATTTGAACCTGGGCCATCGCACTGAAATCCAGCGCCCTAAACCACTCGGCCATCCTGCCTCCAGCGCTGTGACACACTTCTATGTATAAAATTGTCAAAATTATAAAGGTTGAAAAGTTTATAGCTTTAAGGGATTCTGGGATTTTTTATGATATAATAATAATCCAACTTTAATAACAACTAAGGTAATACATACAACATTCTAAAAAGATCAAGAGGTCGGTATTATTTGATGGCTATATTTCAATTGCACTTACAGCGAAAATCGGTTGATAGCTATCACTTATCCCCTTACCCCCTTACTTAAAGCTTTAGAAAAAAGACTTCCTACAATTGCATAATTTAGGCAAAAAAACAGTAAATTACAGTTACACGTCTTAATAAAGCGTCTTGATTCTACAAGTATTAAAAGAACAATTCAATAAAATAAGCTATCGGCCTCTAAAATTCAAAAATTTCAGTTATAAAAGATCTATAGCTGTTGAGTCTAGGGAAGTCCTGCTTGACCCTTCTCTATTTCTAGATCCCTGTCCTTAACATCTAAGTTCCTCCTTCTCGGGGTCCTCGATCCCCTTAGGGATAGGAGCTGAGGGCGCTCCTCAAAATTTCGAAGGACACTTTTGGCCCTGGCCCATGAAATTGTTGTGGCGTAGCTCTCTTTCTTTTTTGCGGATAATAGCTCTGCTAATCTTGAGTGGTATCTCAGGCATTCGTCAGCCATCCCTCCTGTCGTTGAATCCTGTAGATTTGCTTGGGGCTAAGACCTCTATGCGAGTCCGCATTGGGATGACACACTCTTATATTAAAACAAGCGGCCCTCTGTCGCTCCCAGAAACCCCTACAGTGGACATCATTACATTGTTAGGTGCGTGTTTGTACCATTTATCCTTCTTTTCCAGATTGTATTTTTCACACAACTTTCAAAAAAACTACTTTTGCAACATTGTCATGTCTCTGTTTGTATTCCCTTTGGGCCAGCTTTTTTACACTCGATCAAGGGCAATATGGTTTACACTCTCACCTTTCTCGCCAGGATAGCCTACATAATGGAGATTCCCCCGTTTGGTCAATATGGTATTTTACCGGCATAGTTCGAGTCCGAAGAGCTTATTCTTGGCCTGCACAAATAAGTTCTTCTGTTTGGATTTTCGAGTCTGCTTTTCGCAACGAGCTCCACGATTTTTGTACAAGCGTCGTTTCTGGTGTTTCTCCTATAAATTGACCATGTAGCCTATTTCCCTGCCAACTGTTGAGTTTATTATTCCTCCAAAAGTCTCGAACTCATCTTTGCTTACTCTTTCCTAATTCCTAAGTACACTAGTAGCCCTTACTCCTTGCAGCGGGAATTCTTAACTTACCATTCTAAACTGTGTTCCTCCGGCTTCTGACACATCCCTCACAGCTTATCAGTCCCCGGCCTCCATTCACCCGTGACACATACAGCCCATCAACATTCCTCTTTGCGTTAATCTTGTTCTTTCCATTCAATTTTGATTTCAACACAAGTTTCAGCCTCCTTTTGTACTCTCCCGAAAATCGTTTTTATTTCCTTCTCCTTCGTCATACCCTATATACCCTATATCCTTCTTCCTCAATTTCACTCATTACCCGCCTATCCAAAAGGGTACTACTATCAAATCTCACCTTCTTTCCTCTTTTCATTAACAACGCACCACACTTCTTTAGCCTAAACTCCATTCCAATGTCCTCACTAAGCTGTATTATTATCATTGTTGATATTATTTTAACCAACTGCTCCCAGAGTAATAAGCGCACCGCCTGAGCCATCGTTCTCTCATCAGTTCTCTCGTGTTTGGAATTCCTATAGAACTTTTGTACTCCAACTCGTTTATTCTTTTTTTTTTTTTAATAAGTGTGTGATAAATTATTCTTTCTAGATGTGCTGGGGGCTAAATTATTAAGAAAGCTTTCATATGACAAAATAATGTTCCCCGACCAAGCTGTTTTGTATGTTCTCACGGCTTTTCTTTTAAACATCAGTTAACGCTTGAGGTTGCCTATTTACCGAGTTTGAATTTCGAGTTGAATTTTCGAGTTGGATTTTCTTGGCGGGATTTTTTTGGTGGGTTTCCCAATAAGTTTTCAATGGTTTTACCAATGCATGCACTTTGTCAGCGGTGTTGCACATCGTCTTGAGGTCTTTCCAAGACGGAGGAAAACGAAGATGGCAGATCGGTAACGACAATCTTGTGTTATCTATCCTAGTATTGCATTCGTAATTGTATTCTTGACTGGAAACAATAGCTGACACTTCAATGAATGCCTTTAGTTATGAATTGTTCATTAACTTCAGAATGTCTTGTCAATTGCATGTCAAACCGGCCGAAGTTTTAACCATTAATCTTTCGTAAAACAATGTTTGATTTTAAGATAATTATACCTACATAACCTATATCTGATCAGTACACCCGAGTTATTGCTGTAGGCCTCAGTGATGCTTCGACAAACGGTTATCACTTTAGTCACGGAAAGGGCAACCTCCATTACAAAAGGAGTTCGAACAAGGTGCACTTCGACAATCTCGAGTTATTAGGCCTCAGCGCTGCTTGGACAAAAGGTTAGCATTTTAGTTACGGAAAGTACAACCTCCATTATAACAAGAGTTCCTATACCACACCATCAGCTGCTCGAAGTTCAGTGAACTCTGTTTATGGTAACAGTTGAACCACGTTTGGAGGAGCCTATGCGAGACCTCCAGCTGCTCGCAGTCCTGTCTTTACTCGTCCTCCTTGGCCATGGCACAATAGTAACCCCTTTGTAGAGGTTAATCTAAATAATAAGATTAAAAATGTGCTGGGTGTCCCTTTCCATTCCGTGACGAACAGGGCCCCGTATATATGGGAGTTGCACTGAAACATGCAGAGAAAGACGTGTACTTTGATAAAGCCAGCAACACCCACAGAGTTACTAAAGGAAGATAATCGGTACTACCATTGCCAAGGATCTTGTATCACCCCCAAACAGCCATATTTCTCGCCTTCGATGTTAAAAGAAGATTCGGACTTTCTTCTTGATGATTTCAAAAGATATATTTTAAATTCTGTTTTTGGAAGATCTTTTTAGGAATTTCCTTCAGACTTAGAGTTCCCCTAAAATATATTATATCAGCTGATATAATATTGTTAGTGCCAAATGTTTTATGGTTTTCCGCAGTTTCCTCCTATTCTTTAAGGCATCCTTTGTAACCGAAATCGTATCTTTTGTGGTCGAAACCGACAGATATGTTTTACCCACGTACGCTTATTCAACAAAGAAATCCATTATTCTTTGTTCTCGCTAGTATTACTACGAACGTGCTTAGGAAACTTTTCAGTTCTAGTTAGCGTGTCACCGTGTACAGATCAAGCTCTAAGAATCAACGTTTCTTCTCTACTTTGTGAATTCCCGAGGCGGACACAGAAGTAAGTTTGCAACCTTTTTATACTTTTGGTTAGTTCATGTATTAGTCCATGAATCTTGTTATTAAGGTCGCTTTAGTCTTTAGCTAGTCTAATTTGTAGTTTTTACTTTATTGCTTCTTAGTTTTCGAAACCGCTTCGCTTCGCTTCGCTCCACTTCACTTCGTTACGATACGTTTCACTTTGTTTCGCTTCATCGCTTCGTTACTTAGTACACCGTTTTACAACCGTTTTGTAACGTCGTGGTTTTACGATTCGTATCGCTACACACTGCTAATAAACGTTCTGTGGTAATCAGAAGCGCGTTGAGAATTATCTGTCTAACGGGAGGATCAGGGATTCGCATGGTTATCGTCCTGTGAGAAACGAGAGCTCAAGGTTTCTATCGTAAAAGTTCTGCTCTCACATTCGTTTCGAAAATTCTTGGCTTTGATCCCCTGGAAATTCAGAACGAACCATCAACCGTAACGTCTAAAACCGCCTGTTTCGTCTGATTTCTTCAAGGAAAAATCAAAGAAAAATCGATCACTTGTGAAAATGGCTGATCACGAAGGCACGTGCGATGACCTCGCGCTTGAACTCACAAACGTAAACAAACCCGACGAAGATGTCGAGAACCAATTGGCGAAAGCGTCCATCGAAGATGTTGAAACAGAAGAAGAAATAGAATCTTCAAACACCAGAACCCGTAAACTTACCGAAAAGGGTAGGAGAGAAAGAATTCGGAAATTGAGGAACGATCAAATCACCGCATTGAAGGCGGTTACCCGCAAAAGAACCGACATCACGAAACTTCGCAGCGATCAAAACAATTTGGAAGTCGTGAAAAATCAATTAACGGAACTTGACAGACTATGTCAACATTTTCAAGATTGTTTTCACGAGTACCAAGACGCATTGTCATCGCCGGAAGATAAAGAAGAAGCGTCGGCACATTTCGAGTTTAAAGAAAGTGACATTTTCGAGTACCGTAATGAAGTAGCTAATTGGATTGCTACGTGCGAACAACGTCTCAGCGATCAACTCGATAACCTTTCCGGTCGTCATTCACACAAGTCAAATTCCAATTTGTCACGCTGCTCAAGAAACTCGAAACACTCTTCGTTGTCGGCGCGCGCAAAAGAGAAGACCAAAGTCGCCGAATTAATCGCAGAACGCTCTATGCTAAAACAGAGACTTGGGCTTAAGGTTGCCGAAGAAGAATATCAACTAGACCTCAGAATTGCTAAAGCGCAGGCGAGGGAACGTGTTTTGGCAGAAATGGAAGAAAAAGAAGATAACCAAAATCTCACCGAAACTTATGCCAAAATTGAACCACTCCCCCATCCGGCAACATTATCATCATTCAAACCTCGAGAATTAGCCCCTTCTCAGCCACAATGGGTAACGCCATCGCCGTCACAACACGTAACAATACCGGAATTGAAACATGAAAGGCCGTCCTTGCCTTTTCTACCGAGCCATGAAAATTATAGTGTAAATTGCGCCAAGACAGAGAGCGAAACCCACCAGCAGCCTTTCCCTTTAGAACCTCACGTTCCAGAGTTCTTCCCTCTTCCACAAGAAATCAAAACCGAACGGCGTGACGAAATTTCCACGCAACAGTTACGGGACGAAGAACTCCTGAAAGAAGTCTTTAAGATGCAACAAGAACAGATACTACGAATGGTATCCTCGCAACACCAGCTTGCCACAGCCATGACACTTCCTCAGCCTGAGGTACCGAAGTTCAAGGGTGACCCCATGGAGTACAAAACGTTTATCATGGCCTTCGACGCACGCGTTCAGTCGAAAGTGATAAGTAGCGCAGACAGGTTGTATTACCTCGACCAGCACCTGACAGGCGAGCCCAAGGAATTGGTCAGCGGCTGCCTTCATATCGAGCCAGACGAAGGCTACCAAGAAGCCCGAAAACTGCTGGAAAAGGAATACGGCGACACCTACAAAATATCCACAGCATACATGCAGAAGCTTACAAGTTGGCCGGCCCTCAAGTACGATGATGGCCCAGCTTTAAAGCGCTTCTCCTTCTTCCTGACTAGATGTAACAACGCCATGAAAACCATCGCTCACATGGCAGTCCTGAACCATCCCCCAAACATGCAGTCGATCGTCCAGAAGTTGCCTAGCAACCTACAAACAAAGTGGCGCGAAAACGTGGTGAAGAGTAGACGAAAGGACGGAACAGTCGCGGGTTTCGAAGATCTGACCAAATTTGTGGAGTACGCTGCGGAATCTGCGAATGATCCTATTTATGGTAAAGATGCACTTAGTAACGTGAAGCTAAAACCAAGCCCAGCAAGTAACTTCGCGGATTACAATAGGAGGCTACCGGCATCCAAACCAAAAAGCACGAGCTTCGCCATCAATGTTGATTTGCCTGCCCAGTCCCTCTCTTCACACGGGACCGGGTATTCCCGCCAAAACGCTACTGCATCCCGATGTCCCCTGTGCCACAAGCCACACGATCTTGAGGAGTGTGAAACCTTCAAAGGAAAATCTGTGGACGAAAGAAAGTCTTTTCTAACCGATAAGTTCCTGTGTTTTGGCTGTTACGGAGAAAATCACCTATCAAGAAATTGCCGAAGGAAAAGAGTTTGTAAGAAGTGCAAAGGACGCCACCCTACGTTAATGCACGAGGAAGGCTTTTCGCGAAAGAAAGAGAACAGCACAAGCACCAACGAAAGGAACCAGAGTGAGAAGACTGAAAGAGTCAACAACGCATGTACTGACATCCCACAGATCAGTAGTAGAAACGAAGATATCTTGCTGCAAACAATCCTTCCCGTAATCGTTACCCAGAAGGATACAAACAAACCGGTCAAGACGTACGCCTTCTACGACAATGGAAGTGCAGGCTGCTTCATTACCGACAACCTGAAAAACCGCCTGGAGGCAAAAAGCACAAAAACAACACTACAACTAGGAACGATGCATGGTCAAAGCGTGGTAGAAAGCGCCATTGTCAAAGATCTCATAGTGACCGATTTAGAAGGAAAAACTCCGGTTGAGCTACCCAGGGCCTACACTAGGCAAGAAATCCCAGCCGATCACAAACAGATCCCCACTTCGGACATTGTCGCCCGTATCGAGCACCTAAAGGAAATTGCTGGGAAAATACCCGCTTATAATCCTGAGTTGGAAATCGGTCTCCTTATTGGAAGCAACTGCCCAAAGGCACTTGTCCCGCTCAAGGTGTTACCAAACGATGGTGATGGTCCCTTCGCTTTACGGCTTAACCATGGTTGGACGGTCAGCGGTCCAGTACACGTAACTACCGAACCAGCAACGAACAAAATAACCGCACATCGAATCACTATCAGAGAAGTGGAGAGCGTGAAAGAAATTCTGACCCCCAAGTCCGTTCTAAATCTGTTTGAACTTGACTTCAGCGAAAGGGCATCAAGCAACCTCCCAGAAGATGTCGGCTACTCGCAAGAAGATAGGAAATTCCTGAGTCTAGTTTCAAACGGCATCCGACAAACAGAGGGCCATTACGAAATCCCACTCCCCTTTCGCCAGCAGAACGTCAAGCTACCTAACAACCGAGAACAAGCACTCAAGAGACTTCTTTGGCAAAAGAAGAAGATGACCCAGAACGAAAGGTATCGAAGCGACTACGTGACTTTCATAAACGATATGATCGACAAGGGGTATGCGGAGAAAGTCCCAAAGGAATCGCTAAAGACCGAAATTGGCAAGACATGGTACGTTCCCCATCACGGCGTCTATCATCCTAAGAAGCCAGAAAAGATTCGTGTGGTGTTCGATTGCAGTGCTACGTTTGGTGGAACATCACTCAACGAACAACTGCTACAAGGTCCAGACCTAACCAATTCCCTAGTTGGCGTTCTTACTCGCTTCAGGCAAGAGCCAGTAGCCTTCATGGGAGACATCGAAGCCATGTTCTACCAAGTAAGGGTTCCCGTCTATCAACGCGACTTCATGCGCTTTCTTTGGTGGCCAGGTGGGGACTTGAACGCCGAACTAGCAGAATACAGAATGACAGTTCACCCTTTCGGAGCTGTGTCCTCGCCCAGCTGCTCTAATTTCGCCTTACGGAATACAGCAAATGAAAACGAAGAAGAAATCGGAACCGCAATTGCAAATGCACTACGACGGAACTTCTACGTAGATGACTGCCTACGATCAGTCAGTACCGAATCTGAAGGCAAGAACCAAATCAACGGCCTTCGAAAAGCATGCGCAAAAGGCGGATTTCGCCTCACAAAATTTATCAGCAACCGTAGGAGTGTTCTCGAGTCGATTCCAGAAGAAGAGCGTTCAAAGGACGTGAAAACGCTGGACCTGAACTACGATGATTTGCCAGTTGAACGTGCTCTTGGCGTACAGTGGTGCGTTGAATCGGATACCTTTGGATTCCGCATTGTCGTCAAGGAAAAGCCATTAACTAGAAGAGGAATACTTTCGACCGTGTCCTCCACTTACGATCCTCTCGGTTTTGCCGCGCCATTTACTTTGACCGCCAAGAAGCTGCTACAAGACCTTTGTAAAGAAGAAAATCTCGGATGGGACGACGAACTCCCGGATTTGTACAGAAAGAGATGGGAAAAGTGGCGAACGGAACTGCCCCTGTTAGAACAACTGCATGTTAGTCGTTGCATCAAGCCCTCTGACTTCGGAGAAGTGAAGTCGCGACAGATCCATATATTCGCTGATGCAAGCTCCATTGGGTACGGCTCAGTAGCCTACCTTCGCCTCTGTAACAGTGAGGGGCGAATTCATTGTTCCTTTCTCATGGGAAAAGCCCGGCTAGCTCCGATCAAAACGATGACGATCCCACGCCTAGAGCTCACCGCCGCCACCGTCTCTGTCCGTCTCGGAGAGGTCCTAAAGAAAGAACTCGACGACAAGCCCGATGTAATCCATTACCATACCGATTCAACGACAGTATTGCGTTACATCAGAAACGACCAACGACGCTTCCAAGTCTTCGTAGCAAATCGCGTTCAGACAATACGCAACCTTTCCGACCCCAGGCAATGGCTGTACGTGGATACGAAAGATAATCCGGCTGACGATGCCTCACGAGGACTAAACGCACAGACCTTGGTTGAACGCAGCCGATGGATCGTAGGACCAGGGTTCCTATGGAAACCAGAAGAGGAATGGCCAGAGCAGCCGCCCTCGTTCGGGGATATTCCAAACGAAGATCCAGAAGTTAAGAAAACCGTGAGCGCGTGCCTGACAGCCACTACCGAATCACTACCCACCATCAGCCGACTGATTGAGCACTTCTCCAGCTGGTATCGTGTAAAGAAGGCTGTCGCTGTTTTCATGCGCTTGAAAGCAATACTCCAGAGACGAAGACTTACACACAAGCAGAAGAGCACCCCAAGCAAGGACCTTGTTCGCTCGCCAATCACAGTCAGCGAAATAGAAGAAGCTGAATTGGAAATCCTGCGATACACTCAGACCGTATCCTTCCCAAATGAAATCAAGTCTCTCAACGAAACCAGTCACGCCAATGTCGAATCCCAGGAGAAAATTCACTCTCATCAAAAGAAACTAAAGACGACAAAGACAAGCGCTCTGTATCGCCTAGATCCATTTTCAGATAAAGGAATCCTTCGCGTCGGTGGTCGATTGAATAACGCTGATATCCCTGAAGACTCTAAGCATCCGATAATCCTTCCTCGCAAGAGTCACGTGACAACCCTGATCATACGACATATCCATGAGCAACTCGGGCACGTGGGGCGTGGTCATGTTTTAGCCAAGCTCCGCGAAAGGTATTGGATCATTGGAGCGAACTCCGCAGTACGACAAGTTATTTCCGCTTGCATTACATGCAGACGGAATAGAGCTCTACCGCAAGACCAAAAGATGGCTGACTTACCATCGGATCGGCTAACTGCAGCACCTCCCTTTACTTATGTTGGGATTGATTACTTTGGTCCATACGTCATTAAAGATGGCCGCAAAGAATGCAAGAGATATGGAGCATTGTTTACGTGCCTCGTGAGCAGAGCTGTCCACATCGAAATAGCTCACTCGCTGGAAACAGATTGCTTCCTGAACGCACTCCGACGTTTCATAGCCCGTCGAGGACCGGTGCGAGAGATAAGATGCGACAACGGCACCAACTTCGTCGGTGCGAGACGAGAGTTAAGAGAAGCAATCAAGGAAATGGACCACGACGAGATTACCGAGAAGCTCCGGCAACGCCAGATTGATTGGAAATTCAACCCACCCGCTGCAAGCCACATGGGCGGCGTATGGGAACGACAAATAAGAACCGCGCGGAAGATCCTTGGAACGTTGTTGCAAGAGCATGGAGGCCGCTTAGATGACGAATCTCTGCGAACCCTTATGTGTGAAGTCGAATCAATCATGAATTCAAGGCCGCTCACAGTAACGTCAAGTGATTACAAAGACCCAGTACCTCTATCTCCGAATCAGATCCTTACCATGAAAACAAGCATCGTCCTGCCCCCTCCTGGAAAGTTCCAACGAAATGATGTATACATGCGCCGTCGTTGGCGTAGAGTCCAATACTTGTGTAACCTATTCTGGTCGAGATGGAGAAAAGAGTACCTGCCCACTTTACAAGAACGCCCCAAGTGGAACCAAGTAAAGCGCAACCTCCAAATCAAAGACATCGTACTGATTAAAGATGAGAATGCGCCACGGAATGAATGGCCAATGGGCGTGGTCTTTGCAGTGCAACCAGACAAGAATGGTCTCGTCAGGAGCGTCCAAGTACGAACAACCAAAGCAGAATTGCGGAGACCAGTTCACAAGTTAGTCCTCCTGCTTGCAGCAGAAGAAAGAATGGATGCTGACGATGACAACAAAGATATTGCTGTCAAGGCCTCATCTCAAGAGACTGTGTTCTCTTAAATATAGTAGTTCGCAATTTAGACTTTGTTTAAGTAGCGTAAGTGTTTCGAATTTTTTGCCTTTATTTTTTGCTTCGCTGTATTAGTTAAACATAGTTACTCTGTTTAAGGGACCGGGAAATGTTAGTGCCAAATGTTTTATGGTTTTCCGCAGTTTCCTCCTATTCTTTAAGGCATCCTTTGTAACCGAAATCGTATCTTTTGTGGTCGAAACCGACAGATATGTTTTACCCACGTACGCTTATTCAACAAAGAAATCCATTATTCTTTGTTCTCGCTAGTATTACTACGAACGTGCTTAGGAAACTTTTCAGTTCTAGTTAGCGTGTCACCGTGTACAGATCAAGCTCTAAGAATCAACGTTTCTTCTCTACTTTGTGAATTCCCGAGGCGGACACAGAAGTAAGTTTGCAACCTTTTTATACTTTTGGTTAGTTCATGTATTAGTCCATGAATCTTGTTATTAAGGTCGCTTTAGTCTTTAGCTAGTCTAATTTGTAGTTTTTACTTTATTGCTTCTTAGTTTTCGAAACCGCTTCGCTTCGCTTCGCTCCACTTCACTTCGTTACGATACGTTTCACTTTGTTTCGCTTCATCGCTTCGTTACTTAGTACACCGTTTTACAACCGTTTTGTAACGTCGTGGTTTTACGATTCGTATCGCTACACACTGCTAATAAACGTTCTGTGGTAATCAGAAGCGCGTTGAGAATTATCTGTCTAACGGGAGGATCAGGGATTCGCATGGTTATCGTCCTGTGAGAAACGAGAGCTCAAGGTTTCTATCGTAAAAGTTCTGCTCTCACAAATATAATGACCCTTGTGTCGTCCTGCTCAAGTAAGAACTTGTCAACGTTTGGTTCAGAGAAACTGACGATTAAAGTACTCTCATCCAATAACATCAATCTCATCAAGCATTAATCAACATCAACAGGGAGCGAAGTTAGTATATAGCTAGTTGCCCTACTAGGACCCCTACTTTTTGACTGACCTTAGAGCACAGTTCACTTATATGACTGATAAAATTCAGTTTATCATCGATTTGAACCCGTGAAAGCTTTGTTTCCCCCAATCTCTCAATAGCATGTCAATCTACGGAAATATCTTGATCATCATTACCTGTGTCAACATTTTTCGGGTTGATTGTGAGTAGCTGAAACTTTTCTGGGTTGGCTGGTTGTACCAGGATAGAGCTTGCTCTCCTTGGATCTTGATACTTTGTGCGTCTGCTTCGTGCTTCTTCCCCATGACAAATCTGATGGTCATTGGCGTACATACCTACTAGATTGGCATTATTTATATGTCAGGACATGTCATTTTGAAACAAATTCCACAAGAGGGGACCGAAAGACGAACGCTGCGGACAACCAAGTACCATCCTTTTCCAGTCACTTGTTACGACGCCTTGTCCGGCACCCAGGCTTGAGCTACAGCAGAGCCCGGGAGATCGTTAAGGCCGCTTTTAAGGACATAACAGACGTTTCCTGTATAATTATTTACAGTCTCAGGGCCGGAGGAGCCACTGGTTCCGCCAATGCGGGCATTAATGATAGACTTTTTAAAAGACATGGTCGTTGGTTGAGTGAGAATGCCAAAGATGGTTACGTCTAAAGCCAATTTTCAATCCTTACTGTCCGTCTCGAAATCTTTAGGAACTTGATAAGACCGAGCCCAGCAGGTCGGACAGCACCATCCATGGGGCTGGGTTTTTTTCCTCTCTGTTACCACAACGAGCGCGGTGATGCTTTTTCAACCTGTGGATACTCGTTGGTACTGTCCTAATGTAGTTTTTTTCATTTTTCTAGGCCTTGTTGTTCTTATTGTGGAATAACCTTGTGTGTTTATTGTCAGTCAGTCAATTAATAAACTGTGCGGCCTCCAGTGAGCGCACGATAGCAATTTTCGTGTGTATGTTTTTTGGTTCATTTGTTTTTGCGCACGGGTGCAATATGACCAGGGAATTTAGACGAGAGCTTAAATTCTATCACCGTGCCAGATGACATACAGCCAATTCAATTCTCTGCCTCTGTTGTCATTGTATTGCATGGCTTGTGTTTCGGCGCGTCCACTGTTGAACTGTAGCTTTCTTTATCATAAGAACTTAACCGAACGATGAAGTCTCTCTCTATAGTACTGCAGCCTTATCAAGGGTTTCTTTTTCGCAATTTTTAAATACAGCTTTTAATACTGTCGATAACTTCATAAACGTTAATTGTACAACAACCGGTAAGATAAATCATCAACAAACCACGCGAATCAGTGAATCCAAAGCGACTAAAATAACTTCACCATTAAGCGTTGAAATCAAATTTTGTTGTATCATTTGAATTAGCTGACTACTCGATCATGAGTAGATGCAGCCTCAGGTAAACGCGAATTTCAGGTCAAAAAGATCCTTTTTAGCTACCAATACAGAAACCTTTTTAGTTATAGGCTTGTTGCAGTTTAATAATAAAAAAAATGGAAACAATTAAGTAGTATGACTTGCAGCAGTTGTGGTTTTCCAGGTTACAAGGTTAGGAAATCCCAAATACAGGGGTTCCAAGTCACTGCCATACCATTATCGCAACATCATCTTTTAAATAGAGGTTTTATTGGCCAACAAATTCTAGATGCAGGAAGTGCTGAGAACTGTAATGAACCTCCTTGAATTTGTTGTCTCTGCTTTTAGAATGCTATGCAATATGACCCTTCTTTAAGGGTTCATTACCGAATGATAAAGGAAGACTCCGGGGATGCATGGTTTTGCACCTTGCCCTTCCGGTCACTAACAGACCCTTATGTTTGAGGTATATGCTAACATGGTACGTTTCAACTAAAAAATAAATTTGAATGATGTACATGAAATAAATATACAAAATAAAATAAATACTGTGTTTAGAGTGGAGGTGCACTTAGCTAAGGAACTAGTTTACAGGAACTCCACTTAAATCCCAAGAATTGAAACAAATGATTCAATTCAACATAACATGATAACACTCCCAACTGGCTGGTGGCAAACCAGTTGGCTATTTACAAGGATGAATGATAATAAATAATAATAATAATCATCATCATCATCATCGTCGTCGTCATCATTAAGTGAAGTACGATCGTCCCGGTGAGTGTAGTCCTGAGAAGGATTGTTTGTGGTGACATTGACTGACGTTTCGACAACCTGAGCGGAAGTCATCATCAGAGTCAAGTGATTTGTTAACGTCAGTAGATGGTATAAGTACTCTGGTCGTTGATGTGATTGGTCAACGAGTCGTGATGTTATTGGTCGACTGTCAGTTAAGCCTAGTTGTCATTGGCTGGAAATGCCTGCAATGCTATTTTCTTCCTCATTTGGCTACTAAAGAACTCTTTAGTGATCAACAGTGATAAACTTAGAGCGCTTAGCTGAAGACTCCTTATGGACCTACTGAAACAACTAATCACATAACGACTTATCACACAAGCTGTAGTAGGTAAGCTATATGGTTTCCAAAAATGGAAGCGTCGGGTTTCTTCTTTTATATAAACTAAATTCGATTTTGAGACGATATTACGGCTTTATAATAACGGCTAGTTGGGAGAAAATGTATTTCTGTATTGGGCGGAGTCGCGAAGCACGCCTCACACGCAGTCATAAGGGCACCGACTCCGCGATACAGTTAAGTAACTCAGTTTCTTTTTTTTTCTTTTCTTTTTTCCTGTACGCGTCCCATGAGGATTCTGTGGGGTCGGGAACGTGAAGTTTGAATAAGCGTTATCGATTGCGCCGTGAGATTTCACGCTGTATCTCTGTCGTGATACACAATAATTGATCACCCCGCACTCGCTTTTTCTTAATAAGCACGTGTTTTTAAGAATCTCAAGTTTCGCGCAGTAATCTTACAGGTCGTCTACGTTATCATAAATGTAGGCAGTATCTCAAGGGACGTTATTTAAATCGTCTGGGAAAGCGTCATAGGTATACCATCGCATACTCCGCCCTTACTAATTCAAGTTACAACTGGTAGACACCTAATTCAGTTTCCACAACAGTGGCTGAGAATTCAGTACTTTTTTTTCAATTTGTAGTACTTGAAGCGCGTGCTTGTTATTTGCTCATTGGCCCCTTTAAAGTTGGAGTTACTTTCAGATTCTATCCGTTTCACTACCATTTCAATAACGTACTTTTGTTTCTTTATATATATATATATATATATATATATATATATATATATATATATATATATATAACACCGCTATTAGGATCGATTTCTCTAAAGGCAGCCCTGTCGGTTGACAGTACCCCTAAATAGTTTTTTTTTTATTTTTTTTTAATTTATTTATTCAATATGTAACTTACATAATATCTGCATGATACTTACATTACGACATATTACAACTTACATCACGATACTAGCATACCATACCTACATACCACATGTTACTTACTTACATTACTTACAGGAGGCTTACGTACTATTGCAAAAAAAAAAATAAATAAATAATAAAGTTTACACTAGTACTAACATATACGCACATACGGTTTTTTTTTTAAGCTAATACATCATTTTATTACATATATGATATTACAATATAATAATTACACACACAATAATAATAATAATAATAATAATAACAATAATAACAATAATAACAATAATGATATACACGATACGTTTAGAGGTCTTGAATATGATGGAGGATCGCTTTCCATTTCTCATTATGACTATCTACAATATCATTTTGCTCAGCTATGACACGCTCCACTTGACAAGCAATTTTTATTTTTGTTTTTAGAAGTGAAAGGGAAGGATTCACTTTAAGAAGTCTACATTGAAAAATAACTTGTTTGCCTAGTAATATAATATGGTTAATCAGTTGCGTTTCTTTTCCAAAGAGCCCAAACATTATACTCACATCTGTCAAACACTGGATTGTAGAAAAGTAATTTTTCAACCATTCAACTACAGAAAGCCAAAAAGCACTTGAAATTGGACAATGTATAAATAGATGCTCGAGGGATTCCTCTGATATTTGACAAAAAGTACACAAAGGTGAACTGGCTATTCCCATTTTGTGGAGGGCTTTATTTACATAAAGGATTCTATTTAAAACCTTATACTGAAATTCTCTTATCTTTGAGTCTAGTGAAGCACGTCTAGGGAGAAGATAAATGTCTTTCCAAGATAAGTCATGTAATGGAAATAAAAGTTCGTATTTAGATATTGAAATCGGGGGCTTCTCAATTTTCTTAATTAGTTGCCAATATAAGTTTCTGGAACAAGACGGAAATATTGAGTCCTGGGATTCGTGGGCCTCGGGCAAAGTGCTTGGCATGTCCTTTAAAAGGGTCTTCCACTCCGATGGAATAGAGTCAAAGACACTCATAAGGACAAAATACTCCGCACCGGTTACGTTTTGATTTTGTAATGTCCTACATGATTTCATTCTACCAGAATCAGTCAAAATATCACTTACAGTAAGAAATCCTTTCCTTAGAAGTTTGTTCCTAAACAAAGGTTTTCCATCTATACATAAGAACTTGTTATTCCATATGATTTCATTTAGCACATCAGGTAAAGTGGTAACTGGTGATATCTTATAAAGCGCCCATTCAGTTAAGCATTCCTTGTAAAATTTAGGAAGAGTCCTCGGCAAAAAACGTACATCGTAATTACATTTAGTTAAGAAAGCGCCCCCAAAGTCAGCAAGATAGTTATCAAGAAACAATTTCCAGGTACTATTATAACCTTCGAGATATTTCTTCATGCACATGATTCTTTGAGCCTTGATAAGTGTTTCAATATGTGGCATACGTAATCCACCATCTTTATAGTCACTTATAAGTGTGAGGCGCTTTATTTTATCTTTCCCCGAATTCCAAATAAAATTGAAAAGAACATTATTCACCTGCTTCACAATCTCTTTTGTTAAAGGGATTAACGATGCCCGGAACATAAATTTGGGGATTGCGAAGGTCTTAATGATTTGAATTCTACCAATGAGTGTTAAGTTTCTCCACCGCCATGCATTGATAGATTTTTTAATGGACCTAATAATATTTTCAAAGTTGAGCTCCTGATACTTTTGCCAGTTATACGTAAAGAAAATGCCTAAAATTTTCATTGGTTTGTTTACTTTGTCAACGCCTATATACTCTGGCGACTCATGAAGGCTACCAAGCCAATACGCTTCAGTTTTCTCTTCGTTCAACCTTAGTCCAGAAATTCTACCAAATCTATCTAAGAGACCTTGCAGCAAGAAAAAGGACTGTGTATCACTAACAAAAGTTGTCAGATCGTCAGCAAAGACGCTAAGTTTAACTTCACATTTACCAACTTTGATTCCTTTAATGTCATTATTTTCACGAATACTTATATTGACAATTTTAAGGGCAATAATAAATAGGTATGGTGACAAAGGATCCCCCTGGCGAACTCCTCTATTGACCTCAAAAATACCAGATGCGAAGCCATTATTCATAATACAGCTTGAGATGTCCGAGTAAAGTACTCTAATCCAGTGCAAAAAGGAGTCGCCAAAATTAAAAACTTTTAGTGTATGAAACAAATAATTCCAGCTTAAAGAATCAAAAGCTTTCTTAAAGTCAAATGTTGTCATAAGACCCGGAATATTCTGTAGTTTTGTGTACTCCATTACATCATTTATTGACCTCACTGCATCAAAGATCGTTCTCCCCTTGACATATGCGCATTGGTTTTCATGAATGATAAATGGGAGAGTCTTTTCGAGCCTTATTGCTAGAGCTTTGGATCCGATTTTATAGTCCACATTTAGCAACGATATCGGTCTCCAATTATCCACATATCTTCTATCCTTGTCTTTCTTTTCAATTAACCGAATGATAGCCTGCCGCTGTGAATTTGACAGTTTGCCATTTAAATATGCAGCATTTAAAGGGTCTACCAGAAGAGTGCCTAAAATTGGCCAAAACGCTTTGTAGAACTCAGCCGTAAGGCCATCATTTCCCGGCGATTTGTTATTTTCAAATTTCTCTAGAGCTTTATAACATTCAGTGTAAGTCAGCAATCCATCACACTGTTGGCTTAGGTTATCCGATAACTTGCTAACGTTCTGAGTCTGAAAGGAATGGAAAACATCTTCATCGAAATCTGAATCCCTATTAGCGTATAGATCTTGATAGAATTCTTTTAATTCAGCCATAATAGCTTTGCAGTTTGTCACTACTCGTCCTTGTTTGTCAAACAACTTTCGAATGCAGTTTTTCTTATTTCTGGATTTTTCAAGACCCAAAAAGTATTTGTTATTTTTTCTCCTTTTTCATACCAATTAGCTTTGGACCGTATAATGTTTCCACGAGTAATGTAGTCATACTCAGAATCATACTCACTTTTAAGTTCTTCAAGCTGCAGTATATTCTGTTCAGTAGGATTACAAGCACAAAGTTCCTCACTTTCTTTAAGTTTATTTTCAAGATCAGTAAGTTTATTCCTTCTGTCTCTTGCCTTTGTTTTACAAAAAGAAATAGTACATTGTCTGATTTTATATTTAATCAAGTCCCAGAGGAGTCTTTTGTCGCTCACCTCTTGAAATTCTGTTAACCAATCTTGGTAACTAGAGGCAATAAGATTAAGGTAGTTGTAATCATTTAAAAGGCTAGAGTTGAAGATCCAATGTGATGGGCCCCGGACTTTGTCCTCAAAGCTATTAATTTGCAAAGTGATGGCCGAGTGGTCAGATTTAATAGAAGGTATTATATCCGAATCTTCAATAAAGTCCTGAAGTCCATCACTAATTAACCAATAATCTAGGCGTCGCTGAATAAGAGGTTTCTTTTGTCTCCACGTAAACTTTCTTTTGTTAGGGTTCCTAATTCGCCAAATATCAACGAGATCGTATGCCAGTTTAATCTCCATAATATTTTTAACCGAGTCTTTTTTTCCAACACGTCCACCATAATTGTCCAATTCTTCATCTAAATGAGCGTTAAAGTCACCTCCGATGATCAACTGACTACTAAACGTCCCATCCGTTTCGTCTAAAGTTGACAAGATTCTTGAAAAGAAGGAACATTGCTCTGATGTTATGTTTGGGGCGTAAATGTTTAGTAATAAAAACGGAGAGTCTTGAATCAGAGCATCTATAAGAACGTAACGACCATCAGAATCAGATTGAGTGTTTTTCATTTCAAATTGTAATTTGTCATTTATTAAAATCAGAACACCTCTACTGTGATTGGTACCGTGAGAAAAGTACATTTTCCCGGGCCACTGAAATCGCCAACTTTCAACAATATCCGGAGTGCTATAAGTTTCCTGAAGAAAGGCAACATCAGCATTTTGCTTATGTAACCAATTAAATACTGCTTTTCTTTTAGTAAAATCCCGAATCCCTCGAGCATTTAAAGAAATAATTTTAAAAGTAACGTTATCAACCGGGGAGCGATCCATAGCTGAGTGAAGAAAACATATAATTGTAAAGCGCCTCTTTAAATGTTTGAGCCAAAACTTGAAAAAAATATGTCGCTAAACCATCTAGACGTAAAAAACAAACCAAGACACTGACATCCAAAGTTAACAAAGAAAAATCTACAGGGAACTGCCCCAGCACGCACCCAGCCCAAGAAACTAACTTGAACGGCATGGTTACCTGCTTGAAATAGTTGTCAAAAACGGTCTCAGGGGAGCTCCATCTCATTTACCGACCCAATTTTCCTTTGAAAAGAAGGGTGCAAAGCCTACTAGGTGTGAATTGTTTCAAAGCGTAAAGAAAAACGTTCCTAATGAGCACTGAAAAATAACAAACGGCGAAAAGAGACTAATAACAATATTTACATAGGAGCAACTTTTCCGTTTATAAACAACTTATCAGGTTCAGCTTTGCTAAAAGCAACTTTTAGTCCTTTCTTTTTCGCCTCCTTCAATTTGGGCATTTGTTTTCTTCTTCGTTCAATTATTTCCTTCGGAAAGTCCTCCAGAACTTTTATCTCTGACGCACGATTAAGGCCGAAAGACGCCCTCAAAACTTTCTCTCTGTCGGGATATCGTAAGAATCTCGCAATTATAGGTCTTATCTTTCCTGCCACAGGTTTTCCAAGGCGATGAACTCTTTGCAGATCTATTTTCTCGGCCGGTTTATCCATACCTAGGTCATTTTCCAAGAAATCAATAAGAACATCACGCGTGTTCACTTTCTCACCGTCTTCTGAATCTGCTTTTGTTTCTCTCTCTTCAATTCCAAAGAACTTCAAATTTTCTCTGCGACTATACGACTCCGCGTATAATTGTTTCGTGTGCAAGTCCTCCTTTGAACGTTCTAGATCCTTAATCTTACCTTGAATGTCGTTAACTTCAGTATTAAGCCACTGCAGGCCATCATCCATCTCGTCTAATCTTTTCTTCGCCTCTCCCGCTCCTTCCTTCAGTCTACTAACCTCGCTCTCAACTTTGATCATCTTTTGGCGAAATTCATTCAGGGAAGCTTCAATAGCATCCAATTTAGCAAGCTTGGCCAATATTTGGTCTAATTTTGACGTGACATCCATATCCATATCGATATTTAACGCTACAGGGTTAACTTCGTCTTCGCCACGTGGCTTCTCCTCAAACACTTCTCTCTGCTCGTTTTCACTCTCAAGGTTATCTGTTTCACGTTGTCGTTTATCTAAAGGCGACTTAGACTCCGAAGAACTAGAGCTGTTCCTTGGTTTCGATTTCCGCTTTCCGAGCGAATGAAAATCACCCATAGGCGAGTTATATCCAATACTTCAGGTAGAAAAACGAGCGGAGCTCTCACAGACACGTCTAAGCTACATTCATGCCAGTCCCAGTCCCCAAACTTGTCCCCCTAACGATAATCAGTAGCTCTCAATTTAAAAGGTAAAACGCCATCTTGAACGTGTTTTACTTAGGTCGACATATGAAAGAAAAAATAATTTAGTCCAACCCCATGCCAACTTCTGCTTCTTTCGTCAATTCAATCAAAGTAAGATTAAGAAACGTTAAAGCAAAGCCCAATAGCGGAATTAGTAGTCAAAATAATAACTCAAAAGCAGGTAACAACTGGTCAAAGTGGTGACCTTGACACGATAGATGCGACCAGCCCCCAAATAGGCACCAATTTACTGATTGACCCGGGATTTATGTTTCTTTCTTGCCAAGCTTGTGTCGTTTTCTCTCTCTCGCAGTTCTACTACAGACAAAGTTGACGTCGTCGGGATAAAAGGCAAGGGGAACGCCTTTAAATGTCTTTAAAAGTTCCTCTTTCGGTTTAACAAGGAAATTCGCAGAATCTTACGAAACTGAAACGTCCTCTGCGCGTTAGCAGAGTATAAACTCACTTACAAATGATATGCATTTGTTTTATAGATCGTTTTCAGTCATGTGACCAGCGGCTATATTGGTTCAATAAAACAAAAGAAAATATTTGCATAAAAATAGAGTGAAATTCCCAGAAGGTTAACCGTGTGCACCAACATGGCCACCGTGACGTCATGTGAAAACGATCTATACATTGTTTTTATTTTTTTTTTGCTTTATTTGACTCATGACGTCATTCATGCAGCGATACTTATCGGAGAATCACCTAAACCAATCAAACGTTGCATATAAAACGAGTTTACACCGTCCATCGTATAATCTCCCTTAAATGTCAATTGCAAGGAATCGTGTATAGAAATCTTTCTATTCTAAATACTGTGTGTTCTTATAATGAAATTTTAATGTTCACTTCCTGATCTTTTTTTAAGTTAAGAAAAAGAAGTAAAATGTAAGTGTCTCAATCATTCCACCGCCGGTATATTGAATTAGTTAATGCATTTATGTACCAAATACATAACTTTTATACAAAAATGGGCAAAAACTTCATGCTAGCCCACATTTAGAGCACATATAAAAGAAGACAATAAAGTACATTTACAGTACAATAGATCAGGACAATAGAGGAATACGGATTTACATATTTGGCTTACCATGACGTTCTTGCCCAAAAATGGGAATAAGCTAAAAGAAAACTGATTCCACAAGTTACCCCCTTGACTACTAGCTTCTACTGGAATTTTGCCAAAAAAACAGCAACAAATTAAAACGACAACAACAACAACAACTATTCAATGGTTACTATTTCGCAAATAAATCCCTTTGTTTTCATGCAACTATTATCATGCCACTGAGCGTTAAAATTTGTACCGAAATGTTTCCACATTAATATTCCTCCACAATCGTGATTATTTATATCATTTGGCTGACTTGGTCCCCAGTTTTCGTAGCCAGTCAATCCAGTTCCATCGGACCACTTCCAGTCTCTTTCTTTTGCAACGTACGTCAGTCCAATCCAGTAATCCACCCATCTTTTAGCAAGATATTTATTTTCAATAAACTTGTTCTCTTCGGCTGATTCAATCTTTATCAATAGTCCACAGTAGCTCCTGCAAATCGCATTCGCCTGCAACCAGGTTCGAGGTGTTGTAAAGAGTTTATAGCACGAGCTGCCATAACTGGTCCATGATGAAGACGGGCAAAGCACTAATAAGGAAATTAAAGATAATTTATTTCATTTCGAGCCCAGGATGAACGTGATTGGACCACCACCCACCACCTGTCACCGGTAACCCGTAACCCGTAACCATTATCCTTTACCCGCGCCCCATCTCTTCCCGCTCAGCTAGCTCCATAAGTCAGTCCAGTCGAATATTTAGACGGAAATGTCACATTGGTAACAAAATGTTCCAGAAACCGCTGGACTAGCTTACTTGCACGTTGCCCCAATAACTAAGAAAGCTTAGTTGTCTACTTCTTCCCTTTATTGGAATGGTAATGTACTGTTACCGCACGGGATCCTATTTGACTCCAACTGTTGCTTTCCATTGAGCTTTCGCTTTGTAATTGCTACAAGAATTGCTTCGGTAGTTGTGATAGTCTTATTCAACAACATCATCAGTTTTTTTTCAGACGTTGAAACATTAAATATTCACGGGCAATTCTATACCTGCGAGGGGCAATAATAGAGCGGGATTCACCGTTATCAAAGACTTCCCAAATGCTTAAAAACCTATAAAAAATTAAATTTGTTTCTGATTTTTCTTCAAAGCCTGAAAATCCCAAAGCACTAGTATACTGTAATGTTCCGTGGGTGTCTTTGTAACTGTAAATTCTTAGTGTGCGCCATTTTCCGTCGTTTCCGTCCGTCGTCGTGGTTTCCGTATGGTCGCTGCAGTCGCTATGATCGCTGAGAAAGTAAATGAAGAACATTGTTCGCGCCACTCCTCAAATTCAACATGGCGGCTGTGAATCGTCGACTCCTGCTTGAACCTTGTTTTTTTCCTACTTATTGGTATAAAAGACGTAGAAGACGACGTGAAAGACGAAGCCCCACAGGGTTCGAGAGACCTTTCAGAGGTATTTTGTTGTCGGAAACGCCGTGCCTTCTAGTATTTTGCTGTCGCTAAGATCGCTGCGATCGCTGGAGAGTGGTTTCCATATGATCGCTGTGACGCTATGATCGCTGAGATAAAATGAAGTCTACCTCAGCAAACGTTGTTGCTGGGATCGTTGTGATAGCTACGATCGCTGAAGACTCAATGGTTTCCATATGATCGCTACGATCGCTGAACTTTTTTTCCATTGACCGTAGCAATCGCAGCGATCATAGCGATCATATGGAAACCAGCCTTTATACGCAATGTAATGCCTATTGTGTTATAGAGAGCTTACGCGTGCATGTTTTGCCATCCCCAGTGAATTCAGACTTGCATGAACATTCAAATGAGCCAGGAACATTGATGCAGATAGCACAAGGAGAACAGTTGTGGCTTCCTGCTTCGCATTCATCGATATCTGCAATTGCGCAAAATTTTCACTTAAACCCTTCAGTTTTCACAAACATTTACATTAACAATGTTGCGATCCTCATCATCGTTCAAGGCTCGATTACCTGCAAGGGAATATCTGGGGAAGCTGATTTGGAAGAACACTTAACTCGGGCTCCAGTTAGCGTTAACAAACGTGTAAGGAGTGACACAATCTGAACTTTACTAACAGATACCGGAGCTACAGGCAAGTTGCATTCATCATCATCTGCAATAATCCTTTTGATACATCCTTTTTTTTATTTTTTGACTTCTTTGATTGTTTTCTTTGAAGAGTCCAGAACGGTAACTTCACTTTTGATAAATGCCTTACCATTGCAAACCATTCCATCTCCAGTGTAGCCAGGTCTGCAATTACATTCAAACGTTCCAGGTTTATTCACAGAATCTGCGTTTACTGAACAGTTATTAGCGTCTGATGTATAGCATTCATTAAAATCTGTAAGAGAAGGAAATTTCACACACGTGTTTTCGTTATTTTGTCGGCATTCATCGAGGTACTCATGTCACAGCTTTGGTCTTGATAAAAACGTTTGTTTATTGTTGTCGGATGCATTGTTCACGAATGAATTGATGAACGTGGCTAGTTAAACGCAATTTATTACAGAAAGACGGCAGTCTGAACATTTTAAGATAAATGCTTTCGTTGGATGGTATCGCGCCATCTGTTTTTTAGGGTATACGCAACGTAAGCACAACGCACAATGTATTTAAGAAACAGCAAGCAGCCGTTTGCAGTAATCTCTCTATAATAGCATTTCTCGTCGCTGAGCGGTTTGGGCGGCAGAATTTTTTTTTTTATAGAGCCTTAGTAAACAATTTGTGCTACATACATGTTATGGTAAATTAGTCTTGGCTACATCTTTATAAATTGGGTGTAAGGAACAACTCACTTGGTTGACGAAGCCTTGTGTTTATTACACTACTTCCGCTTCACAAATCAACAAAAAGGGGAAATGCGCCCTACGACAACGACGAATGACCAAAAACACTGGCAAAGATGCTTCGTAACTCAGAGTGAATCGCCATCAACAAAAACTCGAGGCTAGATTGAGTCACGTGACCCTAAAGGGCGCGAAAACAAAAAAACAGGGAACCCAGCCGCTACATTGGGGCTGGGTCCCTTTCTATGGTAATCCAAAATGGCGTTTCTAAGACGACAGTCAATCTGAAATCGCTTTTACCGCTAATTATAATGCTGTCACTGGCAGTTTCGGAGCTTAACGAATTGGAATTGTAACTTACTGTTTGCGTACTTGTACGTACAGATTACTTAAGGTTTACTACTTAGGAGCTTGAGCAACGACGACGGCGACGGCAACGAAAACGTCATTTGAAAATATAAATTAGCGTTTTTGTAATTTGAGTTCAACTTGGAAATTGGTGGCAAACCCTTCTCATGGGTCTAAATTACTATGTGCGGCGTAAAGGTAAGGAAAAAGAAAGAAAAAAATCCCGTTTATCCCTTGATAAAGTTGTCTGGGAAACCCAACATTTGGTCATTTCTCGTCGGACGGCAGCGAAATGTACCAAAATGCTCGCAGTACGCGAGAGATGATTTTTTTTTCTCATGAACGTAAACCTATTGTCTGCTCGTAAGGGAGGCTAGGCTTACCATGACAATTTGCACCATCTCCAGTGTAACCAGGTCTGCACTTACACTCAAATGACCCAGGCTGATTGATACAATCTGCGTTTGGCGAACAATGACCGTAGTCAGGCATGCCACACTCATCTATATCTGTAAAAATCAATTAATTTAGTAAGGTATAATTAAGGCAGTACTTTTTGCTCTCATGACTCTAGCCTGCAGAGGAGGCATATATATTTTGAGGAGTGCGAGAGCTAAGCATTTATGAATTACGGAACACGGAGATTAAGTATAGATGAGAAACTGACCAAAAGCCGCGGGTGTCACACAGAAAGACGAAGGAGCAAGATGGGCACAGTGTCCGCCGAAGTCAGTTATGTTTATGAAAGTCACTATTAATGAATATTTTTATTACCTTCGCAGTGGCCATGATCCTCTATAGTTATATACCCTTTGCGACAGGCACATCTGTAGCCCCTATAGGTAAACCCAACTTGACAAACGCTTATTTTCTCGGGGCAAGGGTCGCCATGGCAAAAATTCTAAATAAAGAGGGGAAGAAAAGATAAATTAACGAAACATGTCATGCAATGCCTGACCACGAGCAAGCCTTCTTCTTTGTTTTCACTGTTACCCCATATTTGTATCCCGGTAGTAACCAATACATTGTGAATGGGGGAACCCAGGATTAATATCATAACTACTGTTTAACATGACATTGACTGACGTTTCGACAACCTGCAGATCGTTGTCTTTATCTTCATCCTTTTCCTTCTACTCATTACCACTATCGCCATCGCCAAGACCATCACCTTCATTGTTACCGTCATCACATCTGCGGCAAAATAGTGAAATAACAAAGCACCATCTATTTCTTTTTTTTCGAACGTTGTCATCGCCATCGACGTGTTTAAGTTCAGGCCTCCTGAAGACAAAGCAACAATAGAACAATAGGGTTAAACGAATGAAGTCCTACCTCAACACCGTAGTGAATGTAATGTCTCCTTTCCTCCAGTGAGAAGTGCGACGGGCTTTCATCAGTGTGATTGTTTAACTCGCACATCACCTGTCCTTTAGTGTCAGGTCCCACATTGATGGACACGCAGTTAGGCTCCATATAACACTTCATGCGACAGCTCCCTTCATCCGACACTTTCTCAGCTCTGATCACATGTCCTGGAAGTGCTTTTTCATGAATCGGTTCTTTGAATATTAACGTGCGCTCATATGCTGTTGTGATAACTGGGAATCAGAGAAAGAAGAACTGACACATCTCTTATCTTACGCGACATGTTGGCTGGCAAGCACTTAAGCCTTTGATCAACAGGAAGTCTAACATGGAATTTAAGGGTTCTGACACTAAATGTCTCTCTTTTTAATTTACTTGCCTTTTTCCCTCTGTCTGTTGGGTTTGAGGTCATAAGGGTTTTCTATATTTCTTCGAATCTTAAGAATTTAAGGGCTAAGGCTTAAGAAGCATAGAAATTCTTGGTTTTCCTCCATTTCAAGTTTAAAGCGGAAATGCTTTCCGTTTTTGGAGCGTTACCTGGCAACAAAAATATATTTTGATTCCTGTAATTTATATCATTAGGTCTTAATTCTAAACTCATTTCCGGATCTGCATAGAAACAATACTTAATATCCAAAAGTCGGGATATCGTATCACAAGAGTCACGGTCATCTTTCCTTCCCTCGGAATACAGAACGAAATAATGGATAATAAACAAGAATAGTGTCATTTCAAAAGCAATTTCAAATCAACCATCTGCAGCAAATTGCAACCCAATGATAAACTGTCTCTTTTTTTGGATGTCTGCATAACAAATAAAACCGTTAAGAACCTAATGTATGTATTTAACACGTGAAACTATATATTCGTTTGCGTAAGGCGGGAAAGCAAATTTTCAAATGACAAAACCCAGTTCAATTTCTGAGTTTTGAAAGCGATTCAGCAACTGTAGTTCGAAAAGTTTCATATGGACATGTCCCAGATCAAGTGTGTCTAAAACACACGACTTTTGAATTAAAACTGACAGTGTTAGAGGTGGTGTTAATTCGTACTAAAACACAGCAAGCGCAACGCATGAACGCACCAGTGTACAGTGTTGACACCAGTCCAGTCCAGAACGAAATCCTTCAGAGGAAGCATCCCCTTATTTCACTATACATTTCTTGAGTCTCAAAGATGTTGCAGCCGGACTCGTCCTTAAACTCTTTACTTTTTTATAGTTTTACTATTCAATCAGGAAACGCCGATATGGTTAGGTATTTATCATAACTCAAAACCTGTGTGAAACTTAACAATGAACCAAGGCCTTTTCGTCACAGTTTGATAAAATTATATCAAACACTAGAGATTATTTTAATGTGGAGCCTTTGTGGAGGATTTATCCCAATTCTTTACCAACACCAAAGACAAAAGTACAAAAGTAGAAAAGAAGTAATTTATATCCTGGGTCGTGAGGCCAAAACCAGTGAGACTTATTTTCCTTAAATTTGTTCCTAGTTCATGATTCGCGGTCTCGACGTGCATTGTATTTCATCGGGGATACAAATAACCTTCGATCAGGCTACATTTTCATTTCGATAGTAAACCATCCCCGACATACCAAAGAGCGATGCTACAATAGCCCTTATGCGTAATAAGTCAAATAATATATATATTTAGGCAAGCCTAAAAGCGGAGCTCCACAGTTCTGTATGGCATTTACCGATAAAATAAAATCAATGCCAGAACTCGAGCCAGGACTCTAGTAAGGGCTTCTGTATTGTGATTATAGTTTTTACTGTTTTGCTGCAGAGCCACAGCCACCATTCAAACATGTGCTAACGTTCATTTCCGATTTATCATCGGCCTTTTCCACGTTGGATCAAGGGACTACATGACTATGAGCATAAACGATTTTGCTTCATCACAGTTTAATTACATCCGATTACATTTCAATACAAATGATGTAATTAAAAATCTCTAAACTATAGATTAACAGTCCCAGTGACTCACTTTTAAATCCAACATCACAACCGGTTATGTGCTTTGGCTAAGTCACAAATTTTCTAACATGTATCGTTGACATTTTAACCTCAACAAACCGAAATATTCCACAACAAAACAAAATGGTAAAACCCCAAAGTGGGTACTCTTCGACACGCCCAAAAAAGAAGAAAAGTACTTTGTTGCCTTGTTTTGACTATTTTATGGCGTCATTTTTGTGATCTATAAGAGTAAAGACGATAGAAAATTGCCGTCGGTAACACCGAAAAACATTGAGCGAAAATGACTTAACTTTTCGTTGTGAAAAGTGACTGCGGCACGATAAGCCATGAATCAACTCAAGTGATCAACTGCAAATGGTTGAGAATGGTTTTATTCTTGACTTCGATCAACTACAAATATTGCAAACTACAAACGTTGACTACAAGTAGTGGGCGGTATAATTTTTACATCACTGTTAATGATAACATCTGATTGGCAATGACAACAGACAAACAAATCGGTTTCAGAGAAACATTTGTCAATAAACATTGAATTAAAGACGAAGTTTTTACTGCAATTAGCCTTTAAAGTCTGCGACTTTTTAACTATCAACGAGAATTGCTGTGAGGGACAACATATTGCTGGCATTTCGAATGCTGGAGCTGTTAAGAATCGTGTTTACTTTTGGCAAGGAGTTGTCGCTCTTAGCGAGAGTTTTCCAAATGTCAATCCGGCCCTTGTTCCTAACAAAGCGGAGCCGAGGATTTAAACCGTCCGAACTTCGCTTGGCTTTTCTTCAACAAATTTTGTGCCCAAAAATGAGCAACAGCAGGGAAAACGAAGAGTTTTAGGATCCAAAATGAAATATTGGATAGAAAACATATGGAAAAAAAACACGAGCATTTTTTAGTCCAAACCAATTTCAGGTAAAAGCGTGAAAACAACAAAACGTAAGAAAACAAAAAAAACGATACGAATGTTTCTTCGGCGTTGCTCGTAGAAATTGGAAAAATAAGACAAGTAACAAACGTAACTCGTGAGTAACCTAGGCAAATCGCTAGTCCGAGTGTTCTTGACATAAGCTTAAGTATTCGTATAAAAGACAAAACAGGAATACTAACCTGCGGATGCGGACAGTTCAGGTCAGTCAATAATCACTCCGAACGCAGAGCCGACGTAATAGCCGTCATTTCACACAAAATCATTGCTTTGCTAAGAATTACTGCGAGGGACAACATATTGCTGGCATTTCCAATGTTGCAGCAGTTAAAAATCGCGTTTACTTTTGGCAAGGAGTTGTTGTTTTTTGCGAGAGGTTTCCGGCCGAGGTTATCACCAATTTGAGATGGAAGCGAGAAAACAACAAAACGTAAGAAAAAAGAAACCGATGCAAATGTCTCTTCGACGTTTCTCGTAGAAATCGGAAAAAATAAGACAAGCAGCCGAGGAGACAAATCGCTATTCAATTTTCTTTGCATAAATGTCCATATAAAAGATAAAATAGGAGTACTAACCTGCGCACAGTTTAAGTCAGTCAGTCAACAATCACTCCGAACGCAGAGCTTAAGCAGAAGCGGTCATTTTACACAAAAGTAAGTCTTATTACTTCTCATTCCTATCAAGGAAGCTTTCTTCAATTAAGGATTTTAGCGGCAAAACCGTCCACAGCAAGGTCCGAAGACGGCGCATAATTACTGAAATCTTGCCAGACCACACGATCTTTTCTCTTCATGCAAGCTTCTGCAGGTAAACACGAGGAAAAGCTGAAACCCCCTGACTACTTGGTAATGTTTTTACAGCTTGACAAGAGACGCTCTCTTTTTCGCTGTTCCTCACTATAATTTCGTCTCTTTTCTCGAGCTTTTTGTTGTTCTTTCGCCCGTTGCTCGTCAGTACGATTCAGCCTGTTTACTCGAGCCGTTTCTTGTTCAGTTTCTCCCGTTGCCCGACGATACAATTCAGCTGGTTTGTTCGTGCTCTTTCTCCCGCTGTTTGTCACTGATACTCTCCCTGTTTAATCGTCCCCTTTCTTGTTTTTTATCCGGCTTTTTTGTCACTGATACTCCGCCAACGAATAGACAAAACAGACTTTGTTTTAAAATTTGGCCATGCAATTTCCCGCCAGAAGAACGCGGGTTGAGAACTGCGTGTATGGGCAAATTATCTTTCCAAAAACAGTCCATATGGAAGCGCGCTTATATGCGAGCTTGCTCACGAAAGGGTTAACTGGAGTATCACATTTGACTTTGGCTTACATGATGGGGTGGACGTACGTACGGTCGGTCGGTCGGACGGTCGGACGGTCGGTCGGTCGGTCGATCGTACGATGACGTCATAACCAAAATGTCTCGGATGGATGGGTTACCATATTTTCTTAGCAATGGTGCTCCGCGCGCGCGCGCCTTCGGCGCGCGCGGAGCTCCGCTAATAAGTCTTTTGGCTATTTTCGGCTTTTCTTTCGGCCATCCCTTAAGGTACAGACCACAATCTAAAAGAAGCTATCACTTATAATGCGGCGCATGATAAACATTTTAAATTAGTTTTGGAACTTTAAATGGATCGATCTGAAGCCAACAAAATGTTTCAAATTTCGCGGAAACCTGTATTTGAATATACTAACCACAGTTCGGTCAGAGTTGGAGTCGACGAGGTACTTTCTCCTTCTGTTGAAATAACTTATTTAAAAGGCCGACATAGGGAGCTCTTTGTCTGTTTATTTCTCGATTAAAAATTTCTCTGATACCGCCATTTTAGCACGAAACTGTACCTGCTGGAAAGTGCTATAATCCGTTGTGATGCTGTCAGCATGCTTTCTGCAGTTTGGGTTTTGAGATCGGCAATCCATCTGGAGTAGTAATCGACCGTGATGAGGTATGTTCATCCCGCATACTCAAACAGGTCCACGCTTACTCTCTCCCAAAGACGACTGGTAAACGAGGAAGGCATCGACGGTTCCTTAGGTTCTGGTAGCTGCTTTGTGCATGTGAAGCACGATTTGATCAAGTCTTCAATTGCTCCGGATAGCCCTGGCCACAAACTGACATACGAGCTCCGGTGCGACATTTGTTAATACTAAGATGGCCACAATGCACGCAAGAGTGCATCAGCAGAAATCTGACGTTTTCCAAGGACATTAAGGACTTCATGGTTGTACTTCATCATCCTTAGACAGAAGCGTAGTATCGTAGGTGGCATTTTGGGGAGTGCAGTTGTGGTCAGAATGGGTACGAGGGGCTTGTGATCTGTTTCAAAAGTGAAGCTGCGTTCAAGAACTTATTTTTCAAGGCGTTCACTTGCCTAAATTGAGGCAAGAGCTTCTTCCTTATTTACTGCATCGTTATTTTCGGCATCAGTGAGGGACCTTGCGATGTAGCAGATAGGACAGCGCTGTCCATTGTCTTGAGTCAGAAGGAGAACTGCTCCAAGACAAGTTGATGAGGCATCTGCGGAAATGAATGTTGGACGACTAGGGTCATAGTGTGCAAGGACTTCACGTGATACAAAGACTCTTTAAGTCGCTAAATGGCTGTTTGCTGAGCCTCTCCCGAGTACGATATAGTTTCCTTGCGAAGCAGTTGAACCTCTGTAGCTGTGTTGTATCAGAGGGCACTGGGAACTGGGCAGTGGCTCATGTCAGGATCGGCATGAACTCATTCAGCATCAACAATGTGCCCCAGAAACTTGATTCTTTGTAGAGGGAATTCACACTTCTCTACGTTTAGTGTCAGGCCAGCTTCTTGGAGACGGAACAGAACAGCCCGGACACGTACATCATGTTCCATTTGATTCCTACCATCGATAAGGGTGTCGTCAATCAGGCATATCACCCAATCAAGACCCTCCAAGACAGCTGACATGATCCGTTGGAATATCTCGCAGGTATTTATTTATTTATTATCTTTATTATCTTCTTGCCACAGAATAAATTACAGATAGAATAGAAAACTGGTAATAAATAGCTAATTAATATTAGATTTAAAGTGAACATATAACTTGACTGTGGCGGGGAAATCTCCGAGAAGCAAAGCTTATGAGGAATAGAGATTTCCCCCCACGGGCAGTGAAATACTACTAGGCGGCATTTAACAATAAAGAAAAGACGTGTATTTTAAATATGTAAGTGTATTATGTAAGTGTAATATGTAAGGTAGAACTGATACCGAAGGACAATCTGTTGAAGCAATAGCAACCACATGATAAGCGTTGTTAGTAGCTTTGAATCTTTGTCCAAAGGGATCTGCCAGAGACCACTGGTGGCATCTAATTTTGTGAACTCTCTACTTTCCCCTAGAATAGTAAGGCTTTCATCAACTGAGCCCATGAGATGAATTTCACGTTTGATGGCCTTGTTCAGAGTCCACACAGATCCGCACTCGTCCATTGGCTTTTGGTACAGGAACTGATACCAGAGCTCCACTCTGTGGGAAAAGTACTGTGACTGCGGAAATGACGCCTTGTTGTAACATTGAATCAATTTCATTTTTCACTTTCGGTAGCAATGCATGTGTAATGCTCCGTGGAGTGTAGAGACACACTGGCTTAACATTTGGATTGAGCTTGATTCGGTATTCAATTCGGTATTCGGTTTTCGGTTTTCCCAGGCCCGTGAAGAGTTGAGGGAATTCTACCTTGAAATTAGCAGGCTGAGTAACCACCGCTCTCATACGAGCAATCAAACCCAGATCAACACAAGCTTTCTTACTGAGGATGGAGTGCAGTTAGTTTAATTGTTTTGCGACATTTAGACTCTAACGTGGCGTTAAGGGTACCAATCACTGAGAGAATGGTGCTGCCTGGACCTCTTAATATTTGATGGGTATTTGATAACTGCTGGTCTTTAAGCCATAGTTCTCTGTCACTAGCAATCGAGTATCCAATTTGAAGCGTGATCACCCACCCTGACAACGGCAGCTTAAAAAAGCATCACTGGATAGTGAACTTTTCAAGAACTATAGACCAGTAGTGAGAAAATCGTCACATCTCAGCTTAACAATCATTTGCAATTAAACGAGAGGTTAACAAAGACCCAAAGCGGCAACAAGAAATGGCATTCGACAGAAACATCTGTCATAGAAACAACTGACACTATCCTTAAAGGGATAGACCAGAAGATGTTGACTTCGGCAGTATTCTTAGACATGAGCAAGGCCTTCGACAGCGTCAACCACGAAACCCTAATTTTGAAGCTGCAAGATGTAGGCGCCTCAGACCGAGTTATCCAGTGGTTTTGTAGCTACCTTTATGAAAGAAGACAAGTGGTTCGAATCCATTCAACATTGTCAGAGCCCTTGCCCATAGACTGCGGCGTTCCACAGGGAAGTATACTGGGACCACTTTTATTTAGTATTTATACTAATGACCTTCCTTCAGCACCACGGAAATGCAGCGTCCAGAGCTATGTTGACGACACTAAGCTTGCTATATCCTTCAAACTGAAAGATACCGCAAATGCCTTTACTGACTTAAGAGATGATTTACACAGAATAGGCCAATGGTGTTGCAACAACCATTTATTGTTGAACCCAAGCAAAACCAAACTCATGGTGTTTGGTGGCAGGCAAATGCATTCCAGATTGGTCATTCCAAACCTCACTTTCATGGGAAGAGAACTCATACCGGAACACACTGCTAAAGACCTTGGGGTGATTTTAGACAATAACCTAACTTATGATGAACACATTACCAAAACTGTCTCCTCTTGTATGTCTTGTCTCGGTCAAATAAGCCGCACAAAGCATGTTTTTGACAAGCGCACCCTACTGACTATCATTAACGCACTAGTTTTTAGCAAACTTTTTTATTGTTCGAACGTATGGGCGAATACATCAAAAAGTAATATAAGTAAATTACAAGGTATTCAGAACTTTGCTGCTCGAATTGCGACGGGTACGCGCAAATATGATCACATCACACCAGTTTTAAAAGAGCTTAAATGGCTACCGGTAGCTACTCAGCTATACTTCAGGAGCGCTATTATGGCCTTCAAATGTCTAACATCCCGCGTGCCGGAGTACCTTACCTCCCAGTTCAGTAAGCGAGGAGAAATTAGTGGACGCGCCACGAGAAGTTCACAAATGCTGAACATCCCACTTTTTAAGACCGCCAGTGGTCAGAGAACGTTTTACTATAGAACAGTCAGTATCTGGAACTCCATGGACAGCTCTCTAAAAACTCTTGAGAAAGTTTCTGATTTTAAATATTTTCTGAAACGTAAACTAATTAAGGATTTTATAGATTGTTAATTATTTTTGATTTTAAGTGTAAATATTTCCTTGTACTTTTAGTATGATTAATTTTAATTGTAAATATTTCCATAAGTAAAGTAGGTTTAAATTATTATTGTATTTTTATTTTATTATTATTCTCTTTGAAAAGCCTCTGTGAGGAAAGTGAATAAAGTATGTATGTATGTATGTATGTATGAGTGAAAACAGTCTTCATGAGTTATTCCAGATTGCATATAAGACCGACCATAGCACTGAGTCTGCGCTCTTTAGAGTGCAGAATGATGTCTTGCGTGCTATAGATGATGACAGATGTGTTATTCTGCTGTTACTCGATCTTTCGGCGGCTTTCGACACAGTGGACCATCAAATCCTTCTCTCAAGATTGTCCAACTGCTATGGGATTGAAGGCACTGTACATAAATGGTTCAGGTCGTATCTCTGTGATCGTACGCAGTTCGTTGTTATTGAGAATGTAAAATCTTCCAGCCGTCCATTGACCTGTGGCGTACCACAGGGATCTGTTCTCGGACCGATCCTATATCTGTTGTATACCACCCCTATAGGTGACACAATGCGTCGTTATGGCATTTCTTATCATATGTACGCTGATGATACGCAGGTTTACCTGACTTTTAAGTCGTCTGTTTTAGAAGATATGGACTTGTCCCGTGAGCGAGTTGAGGCCTGTGTACGTGATATCTATCCGTGGATGCTGTATAAGAAGATGAAGATGAATAACGATAAGACAGAACTTTTGATTCTGCACTCAAGGTATCGTCCACAGCCATCGTTGGAATTAGTGACTGTTGGCCACTCGCCAGTCTCTCCAACTCCACCCGCGCGGAACATCGGGGTTGTGTTCGATAGCACAATGAACTTTGAGAAGCATATAAGTGATATCTGCAAGTCAGCCTTCTTTCATATTAGGAATATTTCTCAAGTTCGCAAATATCTTACTACTGAATCTACTAGAACCCTTGTTAATGCATTTGTTATGTCTCGAATTGACAGCTGTACTTCTTTATTATATGGTCTGCCCGGCTACTTAATCCAGCGACTACAATATACTCTTAATGCAGCAGCGAGGCTTATATCCATGTCACGCAAGGCTGATCATATCACGCCTTTGCTTACAGAATTGCACTGGCTTCCAGTAGAACAACGCATCAATTTTAAGATTTTATTGTTTACGTACAAGATTGTTAACGGTTTTCGACCAATGTACCTGAGTGAATTGCTTGTACCATACGTCCCAAGGAGAGATCTTAGATCCGCTGACAAGTTGCTTTTTTGCCAACCATCATATCAAACCAAACCTTATGAGTACAGAGCGTTCTCGATTAGTGCTCCTCGTATGGGGAACAAATTACCTATGGACATTAAGGGGCTGTTTACATGGAGGTAGGAAGATCCTAGCACTAGGAAGATCCTAGGAGGCGGATCATCCTAGCGCCATATGTTTTCTGTATTCAGTTTACATGCAAGAGGTCGTACTTGGCTCTAGTGCTAGGATCTTCCTAGTGCTAGAATCTTCCTAGCTGTGAGCTAGGAAGATCCTAGCGCTAGGAACATCCTAGCACCATGTAAACTGCCTTCGCTAGGAAGTTCCTGGTACTAGGGACAAAAAAACAAACATGGCGGCGGCACCTCTTTTACAAACAAATAATTTAGCCGTTAATTTAGGGCTAAATCTAGGTTCACTTCTATACAAACAAATAATTTAGCCGTTAATTTACGGCGAAATCGATGTTCACCTCTTTTACAAACAAATAATTTAGCCGTTAATTTACGGCGAAATCGATGTTCACTTCTATTGCAGACAAATAATTTAGCCGTTAATTTACGACTAAATCGATGTTCACTTCTATTACAAACAAATAATTTAGCCGTTAATTTACGACTAAATCTTTGGTCAGTATGTTATATGTGAAAAATTTAGCCGTTAATTTGCGGCTAAATTTTTCCTTTGTATAATTCTCGGAATGAGTTTTTGGCTAATTTTTTGTTATGTTTGTAGAATGCGTTTGTTGCAAAATTCGCCGTTGTCTAAACTTTCTCACGGTATTCAGCTGCCAAAGGTCGACAATCTTGCTTTCATTCTTCACTTCCACCTAGACAGAAATTTCTGCATGTAAACCAAACGAAAAGTTGTTTCGCCTTCTAGGATCTTCCTAGTGCTAGGATCTTCCTACCTCCATGTAAACAGCCCCTAAGTGTAGTTCTAGTATTGCAATCTTTAAGCAGAAACTGAAGACACATCTTTTTAAATTAATGGTTTTTAGTTCTAGTTCTTAGTTTTAGCTCTTAGTTTTAGTTCTTTTCTTTTCTAATTATATGTATGTATGTAAAGCGCATTTGGGCAATTTTGGAGAGTGCGCTATATAAATAAGAAGTATTATTAGTATTATTATTAGGCTCTGGTATTGTAATTATGAATTTGACCACTAGTCAGAAATAAACTTAAAAAGGGCGAAGGTAGCAAACGATAACAAAACATAAATTTTGCAATATAAAGGGAATTCATTTTAAAAACATCTAGTACAGAATGTTCCATCGGTCCAAATAAAGGTGCCGAAGGTGCGCGGTGATGGGAATTTGTCATAGCTCGCACAGTTCGTTTTTGTAGAAGAAAAATGCGATTTAAGTTTGTTCCATAAGTAGAAGACCAGACTGTAGCACAATTAGCTAAATAGGAATATTTAAGGTATAATACAAAGATTCTCTTGTGTTTGATGACAAAAAGAAACGAAATCTGTAATTTATACCAACGGATTTAGATATTTTCGTACAGATATTACTAATGTGCGATTTCCACGTAAGACCCTCGTCAATATAAGCACCTAAAAACTTAACTTCTGTTACTTGCTTGAGAGCGATACTATCATACGAAATATGGGAGCTCATGTGGACTGATTTTTGTTTAGGCTTAAATGTAACGTAATTGGTTTCCTTTATTTTGACAGAAAGTTTGTTTGATTTCGTCCACAAGCTAACCTTAGTCAATTCACTATTTATTGCAGAGGCACCATAATCAGGATCTGAAATTGAGTAAGAGATACTAGTATTATCTGCAAAGAGCAGGCATTCTGCCAGTCTGGTAGTTTTAGGAAGATCATTGATAAAAAAGATGAAAAACAAAGGGCCTAATATGGAACCCTGTGGAACACCGCGTATAATTATCTGTTCGGAGGAACAGGTATCGTTAAACTGGACGAATTGGGTACCATTTGAGAAATAATTTTTGATCCGTAGGCGTTGCAATACTAGTCCAAGTTCATCAAATAGGATTTGGTGGTCTAGCGTGTCAAACACTTTAGAAACGTCGTAAAATACACCCGCCGTGATTTCATTTTGGTCAATGGAAATTGCAATTTTATTGACAAGCTAAATTAGCGACAGCGCTGTGGAATGGTTTTTACGAAATCCAAACTGGAGTTGGTAAAAAAATATCATAACCTCCTCGTACGTAGCTCTGTTTTAGTCGATTCGGGGAGTGGCTGGAGTGTCGTATCCACAGTTCCCCATTGTATACAGCGAGGTCACCGCTCACATGCTCGTTCTCCGACACTTAAAGATTATTCAATGCCTGATCTGAGCCTCCACTTAATCTCTGTAATCACACTGCTGAGCTTTCTACCTCAGTAGTACGGCAAACTGGTCAATCGTTTCATTTTCCCCTTGAACCATTTCTCTGAATAAATACCGCTCATATGGAGTGTTCATGTTGAACCATTTCTCTGAATAAATACCGCTCATATGGAGTGTTCATGTTGAACCATTTCTCTGAATAAATACCGCTCATATGGAGTGTTAACTTATGCGATAAAACGTCTGGTTAAAGCATCTTCAACCTTCTGATAAGCCTTCGCACCTCCAGTGTCGGGCAAAACATAAAAAAAATATCTTGAACGCCCGGTCCAGCGAAATCCTTCTTCAAGGATAAGAATCAAACCGTTTCCATCCGCATATAACTGAAAACTACGAAGCCATCGTTTCCACTCAGTACCCACGATTCACATTTTCATTTCTTGTTTTATTCGTGTGGGTTCTTGAGCACGGGTGTTAGGTATGCCATTGCTGATGAGGCCTAATAAGCCGAAACAGTTGTCCATGGCTGCTAATACTCAGGCTCAAACTTATTTGGTAGATTTAAGGGGTAATTCCCGCTACCACGTGGCCATAGTGCCCAATGAGTGGCTTTTTGCTTACCTAAACACATTAATTTGGGTGGTATTCTTGTCACTCGAAGCCACATCCCGCAAGCTTCACATTTTCATTGCTTGTTTTTCAAATCGTGTCTCGTACGTTGCCTCGAAGTCATTAGAGACTTTAAGCACCGTTACCGGCAACGGCAACGGCAAAGTGAATACCGAGCGAAAGACTGAGGAGACGACGCGGTTGAAAGGCGAAATTGTAAACATTAAGCACTTGCCAAAACCGCAGCGGCGACGGCAAGTTATCTAGGTTGTCGATTAGCTTCCATTTCATCGTTGTTTTCTTTAATGAAGGCTGCAATAAGTCAAAAGGTCGAGACAGCAAAAAGCAAATCGTGATTTTTTAAGAAGATTACGACATTTTTAATTTTAAAAACATGTTTCGATGTTGCCAACATCATCGTCAGTTACACGATATTTGAAAAACCGTTGGGCTTTATAACAACTGCAGGTAAAACATACATAATTAATTAAGATTAAGTGACAAAAATATTTGAGTGAGTTGCAAAGTGTGAAAGAACTTAAAGCCTAAAGCGTAAGTGTCAGGTTGACGTGTTGAACTTGTTGGTTTAAATTAGGCTTTTCCCAATTTATATGCATAGCCTCCTTAAGTTTAAGTTGGAATTTAGTAGGGGCGTAATCAAGGATTTCAAAACAAACAGCAGAGCAAGATTGACGGCAACGTTCTGATCTTTGCAAATGTTTGAAAATGTGTGAGCACTTGTCTGAAGAGAGATGTTCACAGACATGTGTGGAAAATGACGACCAGTTTCGCCGATATAGCAAGCATTACAGCAAGCACAAGTAAATTTGTAAATCACACGTGAACCAAGTTTTCTAGGGTCAGAATCCTTCACAGAGAAAACATTTCTTAATTTGAACGTGATAAACACTAATTTGATGCCAAGACCATTGCAATAACGATTAACAAGGCGGCGTATTTTGTTTTGAGCTACAGTAGAAAAGCGGCCTAAATAAGGTAACTTATAGAAGTGTTGTTGGCTCTGTGAAGTACTATTAGAAGTACTATTATTTGATCGGAGCCATAACTTTCAATGGCTGTGTTCAGATATCGGTTGATGCATTTATCGATAAGATGAACGGGGAAAAGACTCTTGCCCAAAATGAAAGCTAATTTCATAATGTCCTTGTGGAAACCTAGCCAAGTGTTGTTGATTTTGAAAGACCTGTCAATTAATGTCCTGATAAGACCGATTTTGTATGACAGAGGAGCGAAACTGAGGTAATTAGTGAGCAGACCCGTGAAGGTCTTCTTACGGAAGGTTCTAGTGACAACAGATCGATGGTGGGTATTGTCGATTAAGACATCCAAAAAGGGTAGAACATGATCAATTTCTTTCTCCATCGTGAAACGTATGTTGGAATTGACTATTGATAATAGTCGAATAAAGCGATAGCATCCTGTTCTGAGGGGAATAAAAGACATATCATCCACATAACGACGATAAAATATAACCTCAGGACTTTGATATTGCTCTAACCAGATTTTCATGGTGACCCATAAAGAGATTGGCGAGAACAGGAGCTAAGGTGAGCCCATGGCAACTTCATCAATCTGGTCGTAAAAGGAACCTTTCAACAAAAAGCGGGTTTCAGCAGTAGCAAATAAAAACATACGTTTGAGATCGGAGGGTGCTTTCTTTCTTACACGTTGTAGTCACTCAATATGTAATACATTTATGTCACTTTATCATAATTAATTATTCATGTATCACCTGGTTGTTATATAGGCCTAACGGTTTTTCCAAATATTCTGTAACTGACGATGATGTTCGATACATCGAAACATGTCTTCGTGTAACTTACAAAAAATGTCGTAAGTTTTTTTTTTTTTTTAATCACGATTTGTTTTCTGCTGTCCCGACTTTTTGGTTCCCTTAGATTACTACTAATTAAAAAAAATAATGAAAAAAATTAAATAAATGAGAAAAACAAAGACGTTCTTAACTGACTCTCAGCCTGGGTATGTTCTAAAAAAATTTTGGTTAATCTCAGCCTCAACGTCCTTATATATAAAAAACATATATTTTAACAAGAAGGAGTGTAATAGCACCCTCTGATAGTGGTTTAGCGAGTCCAGTATTATTACATGTCCCAGATTATTTTCATTCAAAACAGATGTTGCCAGGTCATGACAGATTCTAACACATTTCAGACCTAACCACGGTGGACTAAGGTCTTCAAAATAAATCCAAATTACTTTTTTTCCCAATTTTCTTGTCACGGCATATCGGTCTGACATAATCTAGAAATAGTCTCGTGACCAATGTATTTGTATTTTTTCTGATCGAAGGGCTCGATTCGTCGATTAAAAACAACATTAGAACTGGTCTTCACATTTCTGTTTTTTGGAATAACATGTGGCCTTCATGCAAATTTGGTATATTTTTTCTAAATAAAATAGCAGTATGAAAGAAAACTATAAGTTGAGACATATTACTAGCTACTAATATTATTGTCTATTTTATGTGGATTTCGAGGACGGAAAGACAGTTTTCGGAAGCTAATTTTCAGTTTCAAGTAAGCAGCCGAAAATCGAATATTTAAATCTCAATGCATCATCTATTGTTAGGCAAACGTACGGTTATTTTTGAAAATAGTTTACTAAGAGGGATTTTTTTGATAAAAGAAAAAAAATCGAATTTTTGCTAATGGGGACCACGGATTCTCGATAATTACTGACAACGGCTCTTAATAGCTTCGTTTTCCGTTTTAGATTCAATGAAGCTAATTTAAAACCGCACTCTAGTGAAGGATTTAAGAGTTAAATTGAAGTTGATTTAAATGTTCTTAATATCGCCCGATTCTGTATATCGGGATTATTGTATGTTAATATTCTCAATTCTTCGGACTATAGCAAGTTTCAATACGTTTTGCCTAAAACTTGCTTCCTGTTAACCAGTTGACGAACGTCGCAAAGACAATGAATAAAGGTGTGATAGGAACTCACCAGCATACAGTACTGAACCCAGTCCAAATGAAAACCAGACAAGGAAAACGAAGCCCTTCAGAGAAACCATGGTTTCTTATCCGTTCCCTGCGTCTTCCTCTGTTTTTGTCAACACTCTTTTAAATTAACTGGTGAATTTAGATGAGTGCGTTATTAGTTATTATGTCTTCCTGTACAGAGTATTTAAATTATTCATGCTACTAGAATATTCTTCGGCAAGGTCGTTTTGCCTATCCTTGCTGTGGCTTTTTTCAAAATCTCATCAAGTAATTTCTTTTCAGGTGTGTGTTCTCACTAATTTGAACCATCTCTATAGTAACTTCCAGCTTTTATGCGGAGCATGAGACTAATTTGTATGCCGTTTTGGTAACTGTAAATGGATCTAAGGGTCCACAACATACTTAAAACTTCGCACAAAAGTTTTATCTGAATATATGGCTAAAATAATGCGCGCTTTGAATAGGCCAAACTGCTTCTATGGTTACCTCTTATGTTGATAACATGACCTTATGATTGGGTATTTCTAGGATACTGTTGTCATAGCATCATCTGATAAACAGAAGATTAATTAATTCATCAGATTACAAATGCATGCTGGAAAATGCTAGAAACTGTAGTCAACTTCTTTCAGAATTTGATGGAATATAGAGAGGTTCATTTACATTTATTTATTTTTAGTTTTGCCACTTTACAATAAATTTACATATTAATAATTAAAGTTAAGATAATTAATATGGCAAGGAAACCTAAAAGAAACCAGGAGGCTTATACAAGGTTAGGTTTCCTCCCAAAACAAAACAAACAAAAAAAAAGATTGAATATCACCAATATAGAGCAAGATGTGCAGTTAGGTGTGACACAAGATTTGGATGGTTAATAGTTGTTGATTAAGAAATCTTTCAGCTTGTATTGTATTGTATTGTTCATTGTTGAATGATAAAGGAAGCAAGACGTCAGTGCCTGCTATTTCATCAGTTTTTCGATTTGGATGTTTTACCGGCTTGTCCTTTTAGTTACTACACTCTTTTTTTTTTATTTAGGTAAAGGTCTCAGCATAGTGACAACAAACGTGTCACTTTACAATTCTTCACAGTGTGTGTGGTGAGATCGGTCGTCAGCTTATAACGCTATCAGTCCATATATATATTGATCTCACCCACACCACCCGACCCATGCAGAAGATAGATCACCACACCTACTCTCTACTGACAGTGTGTGAGTACTTTAACGTCCCACAGATTATTAGGAATTGAACAAGTGTTGTGAGACGGGACCTACGGTTTTATCGTCCTTATCAGAGATGACTAGAAAGTCAAACCACTTGTCGATACTTACAAAGGCACCACTTTCTTTTCAGTTATTTTTAAAGACCCTGAGTGTTGGTCAGGCCAGGGTTTGAACCCGCGACCTCCCGCACGGTAGTCCGGTGCTCTACCAACTTAGCTAACCGGTCGGCGGCTTTTTTTTTATTAGAGCCTCTTTTATAAGTACGTTAAGCCGGGATTAACCCATTTTTAAAGAACATTCTTAGAACATAACCCAGGCTGAGAATCAGTTAAGAGCATCTTTATCTTGCTCATTTATTTTTTAAATGAACACGAACTTTTTCTGCGTTTTCACTTCAAAATCTGGTGACTTTATGCCCGTTTTGAAATTCTATGTTCAATCCTTTTTGTAAAGCTAAATTTACCAGCAGTTGGTTGGCGCGACATCGTGTGTATACCAGGTAACTTATGAACATCTTAAGAAGGTTTTCGGGCTCAAATCGCGAACGTGGAGCTCAGTTCCAAAATTAGACGTTCTTAGAAAAAAGAGTGTATAACCTTCATGATTAAGTTATACACTTGTTGTTTAACAAAAAACATATATATATATATATATATATATATATATATATATATATATATATATATATATATATATATATATATATATATATATATATATATATATATATATAAAAGTTAAGGTTGGGGAGAGGATTATGAGCAACTGATTGCCTCATTTCTCTAGGATCACCACCCTATTCCTGGTTAGATGGCGATTCACAGTGTTATCTGTCAAGTAAATTCAAATCAAGTTAAGAAGGAACAGAAATTACACAACTAAAGAAATGAGTGAAAATGTGGTCCAGCCAGGAATCGAACCTGGGTCTCCAGATTACCGGTCGGATGCCTTAACCACTCGGCCACTGAACCAACCACGCTGGCAACGCGGCTGATAATTGACCTTCATGTGGGTAGGTCCGGGGAGACATGCGTCACATTTTCGTGCAGATCAGGATCACCTCACTACCCCCCGGTCGATCGGCGATGCACGGCCCAATCCCCCTGTGGAAATTTATGAAAGTTAAGGTTGGGGAGAGGATTATGAGCAACTGATTGCCTCATTTCTCTAGGATCACCACCCTATTCCTGGTTAGATGGCGATTCACAGTGTTATCTGTCAAGTAAATTCAAATCAAGTTAAGAAGGAACAGAAATTACACAACTAAAGAAATGAGTGAAAATGTGGTCCAGCCAGGAATCGAACCTGGGTCTCCAGATTACCGGTCGGATGCCTTAACCACTCGGCCACTGAACCAACCACGCTGGCAACGCGGCTGATAATTGACCTTCATGTGGGTAGGTCCGGGGAGACATGCGTCACATTTTCGTGCAGATCAGGATCACCTCACTACCCCCCGGTCGATCGGCGATGCACGGCCCAATCCCCCTGTGGAAATTTATGAAAGTTAAGGTTGGGGAGAGGATTATGAGCAACTGATTGCCTCATTTCTCTAGGATCACCACCCTATTCCTGGTTAGATGGCGATTCACAGTGTTATCTGTCAAGTAAATTCAAATCAAGTTAAGAAGGAACAGAAATTACACAACTAAAGAAATGAGTGAAAATGTGGTCCAGCCAGGAATCGAACCTGGGTCTCCAGATTACCGGTCGGATGCCTTAACCACTCGGCCACTGAACCAACCACGCTGGCAACGCGGCTGATAATTGACCTTCATGTGGGTAGGTCCGGGGAGACATGTGTAATTTCTGTTCCTTCTTAACTTGATTTGAATTTACTTGACAGATAACACTGTGAATCGCCATCTAACCAGGAATAGGGTGGTGATCCTAGAGAAATGAGGCAATCAGTTGCTCATAATCCTCTCCCCAACCTTAACTTTCATAAATTTCCACAGGGGGATTGGGCCGTGCATCGCCGATCGACCGGGGGGTAGTGAGGTGATCCTGATCTGCACGAAAATGTGACGCATGTCTCCCCGGACCTACCCACATGAAGGTCAATTATCAGCCGCGTTGCCAGCGTGGTTGGTTCAGTGGCCGAGTGGTTAAGGCATCCGACCGGT
>CAOKRL010000024.1:0-42554 GCA_948470475.1 Galaxea fascicularis
ACACGCTTCTCAAAATGAGCCTGGTTTATTCGAGTTCGCCGCTAATGCTATTTATACAAGCGAATTCAATAGGATCAATTAGCATGCGGATCGCAATTTCGTTGCTTTTATATGATTGGTCGGGGCTTGATAATTATTTTGCCGCGAAATGACAAAGGCAGAAAAGGCGTATTTTGCATATCTTTTGAATTTTGCATGAGGCTCTGTGATTGGTGCGTTTTGATCCGCGAGGCACAGGGCGAGGGAAATAAATCTGACGTTGAAAGTTTTAGCCTGTTCAGTACAATCGCTACACTCAAGCTAGAGAGATTAAATCGTAACAGGTTCTGTATTTCCAAACGAAAATGACCGGCCGCGGCAAAGGCAAAGCTCAAGGTACTAAGTCTAAGACTCGGTCATCAAGAGCGGGACTCCAGTTTCCTGTTGGTCGCATCCACCGACTTCTTCGCAGAGGCAACTATGCAGAGCGTGTTGGCGCAGGTGCTCCAGTTTACCTGGCTGCAGTGTTGGAGTATTTAAGTGCCGAAATTCTCGAGTTGGCCGGAAACGCTGCGCGAGACAACAAGAAAAGCAGAATTATTCCCCGACACCTTCAGCTGGCTGTCCGAAATGACGAAGAGTTGAACAAACTCCTCGCCGGTGTCACCATCGCTCAGGGTGGTGTGCTTCCCAACATACAGGCAGTGCTTTTACCCAAGAAAACCGAAAAGAAACAGCACTGAGCTCAACGAGGAATCAGAAACAAAAACGGCTCTTTTAGGAGCCACCAATTTTCATATAAAGTCATAACCAATCATCGACTCATACGTTACTTATACATTAGCGTTTGTTGTTATCGCTGTTCTTGTTGAAATAGGTTGAATTTGTGATTTCACTGATCCTACCTCACAAATGTAACGTCGGTTTGCGAGGGAAGTTATATAACTTAGTATATGCTAGAACAGACTCGTTACTTATGTAACACTCCTGTGAGCGTAGAGAAAACACCGATAGGTCACGGCTACCTGGAAGCAAAAAAAGGAACAATGATAAAATACAGGACTACAGTTAGGGAATGTCGATTATCTCATAATTCAACACACAATCAGCTGCTAACACTAATTCAACTGCCTATCTAGGCCTTTGTCCCCTAAATTGGAAACTGTCTTGGATCGAAGCTAGTTGTGTATGTCTATTTATTTATAGTTTAGTATACTAACTAACTATGAAAGGCACTAGCAGAGGAAATCGATAACCTGTGTGTGTATATGTGAGATTCTACGATAACCTGTGGGTGTGTGTAAGAAATTGTTCGTGTTTAATTCTGTATGGGAGTACATTTGTTGGTTACAACTTTTATGACAGTTGTTGGCTCCTAAAGGAGCCGTTTGTTTTTCTTCGTAGTTCACATCTGAGGAAGGTTTAACCACCGAATCCGTACAGAGTACGCCCCTGCCGTTTAAGAGCGTAAACCACATCCATGGCGGTTACGGTCTTACGCTTTGCATGTTCGGTGTAGGTCACAGCATCACGGATGACATTCTCAAGAAAAACTTTCAGAACACCACGGGTTTCCTCGTAGATCAGACCAGAAATACGCTTGACGCCTCCTCGACGAGCTAAGCGACGGATGGCGGGCTTGGTGATTCCCTGGATGTTATCTCGAAGAATTTTTCGGTGACGCTTAGCGCCTCCTTTGCCCAAACCTTTGCCTCCTTTTCCGCGTCCTGACATATTAGCTTATCTTTAAATGGCTTCAAGGGCTTCAAAAGAACGATGTGTCATCACTAGTCATCTTTTTCTTACGTATCTTTCAGCTTGACCTCTCAGAAAACATAGCTTTTTCGTGTAGAGAAAGGTAACAATAGAAACAAAGAAAATTGCAAAATCTTTGGTAAGCCGCCCAGAATATTTTAACATGCAAATAGAGTTTGTCCCGCTAAGACCGCACCAATCATGTTGGACAATTTTTATCCAATCAGAGTACGGTATTCTCGTAATAAATCGAGCTGATCAAACTTTTTCAACAGGCACACATTTTGTGATCAACTTAGTATTTGTGAACGTTGTTAGCAGTTATGGCTCGTACAAAGCAAACAGCTCGAAAGTCAACAGGTGGAAAAGCACCTCGCAAACAGCTAGCAACCAAGGCGGCGCGTAAAAGCGCTCCTGCTACTGGCGGAGTGAAGAAGCCTCACCGTTACAGGCCCGGTACTGTGGCTCTCCGAGAAATCAGACGTTATCAGAAATCCACGGAATTGCTGATCCGCAAGTTGCCGTTCCAGCGTCTTGTACGGGAAATCGCACAGGATTTCAAGACCGATTTACGGTTCCAAAGTTCCGCTGTTTTGGCCCTTCAGGAGGCCAGCGAAGCGTACTTGGTCGGTCTCTTTGAGGACACCAACTTGTGTGCAATCCACGCTAAACGAGTCACCATCATGCCTAAAGACATCCAGCTGGCTCGCCGAATTCGCGGAGAGCGTGCATAAATCGCTCCCGTTCAACTCTACAAAACAAAACGGCTCTTTTAAGAGCCACTACCGGTTTAAAGAGGCAATGACCAACAAATTCTGAATTGTTGTTATTTCTTTTAATGAGTCCTATCGTCCCTAGGCTAGTTTTGTTCAGAAGTGAGTCTTAGCTTGCTGAAAAAATAAGCTTGTTACAGGTTTTGCCACTTACGTGTTTTGCGCGTGAGGCCTTCACCTGCCACATAAAGATTCAAGTTTTGTTCGCAAACTAAACGTTGCACTTCATTAATATACCGCTGAATTGACTTTAAACCCGCTGTCTGTATCAGTTGTGGTGAAATAGATCTTACGCTATAGAAAGATCTGTAAAATTAGCGAGTTGTGATAAGTTATAGCACACGTTTTTAGCGTCACTGTTGTGCGCGTGCAAGTGCAAGAGTGCAACAAAACTTTTTGTTAGTCTGTTTGTTGCGGTTGTTAGTCAAAAACTAAACCGTATAGTTCACGTAACATGCCTTACAATTGTCACGGTCATTTCTTACTTAATTCAGACTTGTTGAAACTACTCAAAAGTCGTTAAAAGAGAATTGAATTTAGTGCACGCTCTGAATTCGATTCAGAAATAGTGACGACATCATCGCTCATTCATGACATCAACAAAAGCGCTCGCATGCTAACAGTCGCCTTCCCTTTCTTGCAAATTCAGCATCAATTTGAGTGGATTTCTGCACAAATGTAAGTGAGATTATTACTTGTAAACATACGCTAGGTTTAAGAACAGTTTTCTATTATAAGGCACCTAAAGAAATCAATAAGAGCACTCGATTTACTGCACACAACAAAACAAGTCACGGACAACACTGTCCTTGTTTGATACAGAAGGTAATGCAGGTTTTTTGTAAAGAAAGGGTTATAGTAGCAATCTAAGAATTTTATCTTATTTTCCTCATCGTCTGCTTTGTTTCATCGGCGTTTTCCAATAGGTTTTACGGCGAATTTCGGCCAAGACTTACAAATTATGATGTAGAAACGCAAGCGAGCGGTCGTTCATGTCCTAAAAATAACCATTTAATGCGACTTAAATCGTTTCTTCCTCTTGTTTACTGACCAGAGAAAACAATTTCGCAACATATTTCGCAAAAATGGTTACTAATTGCAGGTTATGCAACAAGTAAGGTGGCCTTTAAGTTACTAAACAAGCACAATATAGCCTTGCGATGAAGTGTCGTTGTCGTTGAATAGCAGCGAATGTTCCCTCAGCAGTCCGCCACAGGAATTGAAAACTTTTCACGGCCAGCAGTCACTGACATGTTGTTATTGCGACTGAACTAAACAGAGAGGAAAACGTTAATAGAATGTCTGCCAAAGCCAACTCTGAGAAAACTGGAGCAAAAAAGTCTGTTGATCACCCGAAATTTGCCGAAATGGTAAAACTTGCTATTCTCGCTCTAAAGGAGCGAAACGGTTCTTCAGTGCAAGCCATCGAAAAGTACATCCGAGCAAACTTCAAAGTGGGAGACAACGCAAGGCAGCACATCAAAACAGCTCTGAAGCGCGGCGAGGCCAACGGCCAATTTATTCACACTAAAGGCGTAGGCGCCACAGGATCCTTCAAGGTAAATAAGAAGGTTGAAAAGAAAACAGTGCCAGCGAAGAAAAAGCCCGTCGTGAAGTCAGAAAAGAAGGCGAAGAAGCCAGCAACTAAAAAGCTCCCTACAAAGAAAAAGCCGGCGGAGAAAGCAGTGAAAAACGAAAAGAAAAGCAGAAAGAAGGAGACAGTATCAAAGGACAGTAAAGCGAAGAAACCAACAGCTAAGAAGACGACGGGAACTAAAGCCGCTGTCAAAAAAACAGTGACAAAGAAGGTCAAGAGCGGTAGCAAGAAGTGAAAACAAGCAAACAAACAAACGGCTCCTTTAGGAGCCACCAAATAAATGAGAGCAATGACCAACCTCATGAAAACTGAGACATCATAATTATTGTCCTGTGGTTTACTTTCGGTTTATCCGTTTCACCCCTCTGAGATTATTCAATCTTAACTAGAAGCCAAAAATAAAAACACTACAGCGCACGATTTTATGTTAGGTCTGTTAGCGGAAAAGACCTCCCTCCAACAACACACACAAAATGCTTATGACGATCAGTAAATAAACAAATAAATAAGCGAGAGGAAAAGCCTATGAAAAATAACTCCCTTCCTCGCCGATTCTAGTTGAACTACCCGCATGTTTGATAAGATAGGAAATATCGGATACTTCGAGCTGATAGACGAATTTCTTCATTCAATAGTCCTGGGAGCTTGCGAAAAACTGATCAATTGTTGCTAGAACTGTGGCAATATGAAACTATTTTGTTTTTGTGGCTGCAGCTAGAAAGTAGAAGATGTATTTAACACGATATTTAGGACAGTGTTGGACATTGCTTTTACGAGATTTGGTGGCTCTTAAAAGAGCCGTTGTGTTAGTTTTGTTTTTCAGCGAAGCGTTCACTTGCTGCTAGTGTACTTCGTCACGGCTTTGGTGCCCTCGCTAACGGCATGCTTTGCTAGTTCTCCGGGAAGAAGCAGTCTGATGGCAGTTTGGATCTCGCGGGAACTGATGGTGGACTTCTTGTTGTAGTGGGCAAGGCGAGAAGATTCTACGGCTATGCGCTCGAAGATGTCGTTCACGAAAGAGTTCATGATCCCCATGGCTTTACTGGAGATCCCGGTGTCTGGGTGAACCTGTTTCAGCACCTTGTATATGTAGATGGCATAGCTTTCCTTTCTCCTTCCTCGCTTTTTCTTCTTGTCAGAGCCTTCGACCGCCCCGGATTTAGCCTTTCCTGCTCTCTTCTCTCCCTTTTTGGCAGCAGGTACTTTTGATGCCATGATTGCTTTTTGATTGTGGATGACACGCTTCTCAAAATGAGCCTGGTTTATTCGAGTTCGCCGCTAATGCTATTTATACAAGCGAATTCAATAGGATCAATTAGCATGCGGATCGCAATTTCGTTGCTTTTATATGATTGGTCGGGGCTTGATAATTATTTTGCCGCGAAATGACAAAGGCAGAAAAGGCGTATTTTGCATATCTTTTGAATTTTGCATGAGGCTCTGTGATTGGTGCGTTTTGATCCGCGAGGCACAGGGCGAGGGAAATAAATCTGACGTTGAAAGTTTTAGCCTGTTCAGTACAATCGCTACACTCAAGCTAGAGAGATTAAATCGTAACAGGTTCTGTATTTCCAAACGAAAATGACCGGCCGCGGCAAAGGCAAAGCTCAAGGTACTAAGTCTAAGACTCGGTCATCAAGAGCGGGACTCCAGTTTCCTGTTGGTCGCATCCACCGACTTCTTCGCAGAGGCAACTATGCAGAGCGTGTTGGCGCAGGTGCTCCAGTTTACCTGGCTGCAGTGTTGGAGTATTTAAGTGCCGAAATTCTCGAGTTGGCCGGAAACGCTGCGCGAGACAACAAGAAAAGCAGAATTATTCCCCGACACCTTCAGCTGGCTGTCCGAAATGACGAAGAGTTGAACAAACTCCTCGCCGGTGTCACCATCGCTCAGGGTGGTGTGCTTCCCAACATACAGGCAGTGCTTTTACCCAAGAAAACCGAAAAGAAACAGCACTGAGCTCAACGAGGAATCAGAAACAAAAACGGCTCTTTTAGGAGCCACCAATTTTCATATAAAGTCATAACCAATCATCGACTCATACGTTACTTATACATTAGCGTTTGTTGTTATCGCTGTTCTTGTTGAAATAGGTTGAATTTGTGATTTCACTGATCCTACCTCACAAATGTAACGTCGGTTTGCGAGGGAAGTTATATAACTTAGTATATGCTAGAACAGACTCGTTACTTATGTAACACTCCTGTGAGCGTAGAGAAAACACCGATAGGTCACGGCTACCTGGAAGCAAAAAAAGGAACAATGATAAAATACAGGACTACAGTTAGGGAATGTCGATTATCTCATAATTCAACACACAATCAGCTGCTAACACTAATTCAACTGCCTATCTAGGCCTTTGTCCCCTAAATTGGAAACTGTCTTGGATCGAAGCTAGTTGTGTATGTCTATTTATTTATAGTTTAGTATACTAACTAACTATGAAAGGCACTAGCAGAGGAAATCGATAACCTGTGTGTGTATATGTGAGATTCTACGATAACCTGTGGGTGTGTGTAAGAAATTGTTCGTGTTTAATTCTGTATGGGAGTACATTTGTTGGTTACAACTTTTATGACAGTTGTTGGCTCCTAAAGGAGCCGTTTGTTTTTCTTCGTAGTTCACATCTGAGGAAGGTTTAACCACCGAATCCGTACAGAGTACGCCCCTGCCGTTTAAGAGCGTAAACCACATCCATGGCGGTTACGGTCTTACGCTTTGCATGTTCGGTGTAGGTCACAGCATCACGGATGACATTCTCAAGAAAAACTTTCAGAACACCACGGGTTTCCTCGTAGATCAGACCAGAAATACGCTTGACGCCTCCTCGACGAGCTAAGCGACGGATGGCGGGCTTGGTGATTCCCTGGATGTTATCTCGAAGAATTTTTCGGTGACGCTTAGCGCCTCCTTTGCCCAAACCTTTGCCTCCTTTTCCGCGTCCTGACATATTAGCTTATCTTTAAATGGCTTCAAGGGCTTCAAAAGAACGATGTGTCATCACTAGTCATCTTTTTCTTACGTATCTTTCAGCTTGACCTCTCAGAAAACATAGCTTTTTCGTGTAGAGAAAGGTAACAATAGAAACAAAGAAAATTGCAAAATCTTTGGTAAGCCGCCCAGAATATTTTAACATGCAAATAGAGTTTGTCCCGCTAAGACCGCACCAATCATGTTGGACAATTTTTATCCAATCAGAGTACGGTATTCTCGTAATAAATCGAGCTGATCAAACTTTTTCAACAGGCACACATTTTGTGATCAACTTAGTATTTGTGAACGTTGTTAGCAGTTATGGCTCGTACAAAGCAAACAGCTCGAAAGTCAACAGGTGGAAAAGCACCTCGCAAACAGCTAGCAACCAAGGCGGCGCGTAAAAGCGCTCCTGCTACTGGCGGAGTGAAGAAGCCTCACCGTTACAGGCCCGGTACTGTGGCTCTCCGAGAAATCAGACGTTATCAGAAATCCACGGAATTGCTGATCCGCAAGTTGCCGTTCCAGCGTCTTGTACGGGAAATCGCACAGGATTTCAAGACCGATTTACGGTTCCAAAGTTCCGCTGTTTTGGCCCTTCAGGAGGCCAGCGAAGCGTACTTGGTCGGTCTCTTTGAGGACACCAACTTGTGTGCAATCCACGCTAAACGAGTCACCATCATGCCTAAAGACATCCAGCTGGCTCGCCGAATTCGCGGAGAGCGTGCATAAATCGCTCCCGTTCAACTCTACAAAACAAAACGGCTCTTTTAAGAGCCACTACCGGTTTAAAGAGGCAATGACCAACAAATTCTGAATTGTTGTTATTTCTTTTAATGAGTCCTATCGTCCCTAGGCTAGTTTTGTTCAGAAGTGAGTCTTAGCTTGCTGAAAAAATAAGCTTGTTACAGGTTTTGCCACTTACGTGTTTTGCGCGTGAGGCCTTCACCTGCCACATAAAGATTCAAGTTTTGTTCGCAAACTAAACGTTGCACTTCATTAATATACCGCTGAATTGACTTTAAACCCGCTGTCTGTATCAGTTGTGGTGAAATAGATCTTACGCTATAGAAAGATCTGTAAAATTAGCGAGTTGTGATAAGTTATAGCACACGTTTTTAGCGTCACTGTTGTGCGCGTGCAAGTGCAAGAGTGCAACAAAACTTTTTGTTAGTCTGTTTGTTGCGGTTGTTAGTCAAAAACTAAACCGTATAGTTCACGTAACATGCCTTACAATTGTCACGGTCATTTCTTACTTAATTCAGACTTGTTGAAACTACTCAAAAGTCGTTAAAAGAGAATTGAATTTAGTGCACGCTCTGAATTCGATTCAGAAATAGTGACGACATCATCGCTCATTCATGACATCAACAAAAGCGCTCGCATGCTAACAGTCGCCTTCCCTTTCTTGCAAATTCAGCATCAATTTGAGTGGATTTCTGCACAAATGTAAGTGAGATTATTACTTGTAAACATACGCTAGGTTTAAGAACAGTTTTCTATTATAAGGCACCTAAAGAAATCAATAAGAGCACTCGATTTACTGCACACAACAAAACAAGTCACGGACAACACTGTCCTTGTTTGATACAGAAGGTAATGCAGGTTTTTTGTAAAGAAAGGGTTATAGTAGCAATCTAAGAATTTTATCTTATTTTCCTCATCGTCTGCTTTGTTTCATCGGCGTTTTCCAATAGGTTTTACGGCGAATTTCGGCCAAGACTTACAAATTATGATGTAGAAACGCAAGCGAGCGGTCGTTCATGTCCTAAAAATAACCATTTAATGCGACTTAAATCGTTTCTTCCTCTTGTTTACTGACCAGAGAAAACAATTTCGCAACATATTTCGCAAAAATGGTTACTAATTGCAGGTTATGCAACAAGTAAGGTGGCCTTTAAGTTACTAAACAAGCACAATATAGCCTTGCGATGAAGTGTCGTTGTCGTTGAATAGCAGCGAATGTTCCCTCAGCAGTCCGCCACAGGAATTGAAAACTTTTCACGGCCAGCAGTCACTGACATGTTGTTATTGCGACTGAACTAAACAGAGAGGAAAACGTTAATAGAATGTCTGCCAAAGCCAACTCTGAGAAAACTGGAGCAAAAAAGTCTGTTGATCACCCGAAATTTGCCGAAATGGTAAAACTTGCTATTCTCGCTCTAAAGGAGCGAAACGGTTCTTCAGTGCAAGCCATCGAAAAGTACATCCGAGCAAACTTCAAAGTGGGAGACAACGCAAGGCAGCACATCAAAACAGCTCTGAAGCGCGGCGAGGCCAACGGCCAATTTATTCACACTAAAGGCGTAGGCGCCACAGGATCCTTCAAGGTAAATAAGAAGGTTGAAAAGAAAACAGTGCCAGCGAAGAAAAAGCCCGTCGTGAAGTCAGAAAAGAAGGCGAAGAAGCCAGCAACTAAAAAGCTCCCTACAAAGAAAAAGCCGGCGGAGAAAGCAGTGAAAAACGAAAAGAAAAGCAGAAAGAAGGAGACAGTATCAAAGGACAGTAAAGCGAAGAAACCAACAGCTAAGAAGACGACGGGAACTAAAGCCGCTGTCAAAAAAACAGTGACAAAGAAGGTCAAGAGCGGTAGCAAGAAGTGAAAACAAGCAAACAAACAAACGGCTCCTTTAGGAGCCACCAAATAAATGAGAGCAATGACCAACCTCATGAAAACTGAGACATCATAATTATTGTCCTGTGGTTTACTTTCGGTTTATCCGTTTCACCCCTCTGAGATTATTCAATCTTAACTAGAAGCCAAAAATAAAAACACTACAGCGCACGATTTTATGTTAGGTCTGTTAGCGGAAAAGACCTCCCTCCAACAACACACACAAAATGCTTATGACGATCAGTAAATAAACAAATAAATAAGCGAGAGGAAAAGCCTATGAAAAATAACTCCCTTCCTCGCCGATTCTAGTTGAACTACCCGCATGTTTGATAAGATAGGAAATATCGGATACTTCGAGCTGATAGACGAATTTCTTCATTCAATAGTCCTGGGAGCTTGCGAAAAACTGATCAATTGTTGCTAGAACTGTGGCAATATGAAACTATTTTGTTTTTGTGGCTGCAGCTAGAAAGTAGAAGATGTATTTAACACGATATTTAGGACAGTGTTGGACATTGCTTTTACGAGATTTGGTGGCTCTTAAAAGAGCCGTTGTGTTAGTTTTGTTTTTCAGCGAAGCGTTCACTTGCTGCTAGTGTACTTCGTCACGGCTTTGGTGCCCTCGCTAACGGCATGCTTTGCTAGTTCTCCGGGAAGAAGCAGTCTGATGGCAGTTTGGATCTCGCGGGAACTGATGGTGGACTTCTTGTTGTAGTGGGCAAGGCGAGAAGATTCTACGGCTATGCGCTCGAAGATGTCGTTCACGAAAGAGTTCATGATCCCCATGGCTTTACTGGAGATCCCGGTGTCTGGGTGAACCTGTTTCAGCACCTTGTATATGTAGATGGCATAGCTTTCCTTTCTCCTTCCTCGCTTTTTCTTCTTGTCAGAGCCTTCGACCGCCCCGGATTTAGCCTTTCCTGCTCTCTTCTCTCCCTTTTTGGCAGCAGGTACTTTTGATGCCATGATTGCTTTTTGATTGTGGATGACACGCTTCTCAAAATGAGCCTGGTTTATTCGAGTTCGCCGCTAATGCTATTTATACAAGCGAATTCAATAGGATCAATTAGCATGCGGATCGCAATTTCGTTGCTTTTATATGATTGGTCGGGGCTTGATAATTATTTTGCCGCGAAATGACAAAGGCAGAAAAGGCGTATTTTGCATATCTTTTGAATTTTGCATGAGGCTCTGTGATTGGTGCGTTTTGATCCGCGAGGCACAGGGCGAGGGAAATAAATCTGACGTTGAAAGTTTTAGCCTGTTCAGTACAATCGCTACACTCAAGCTAGAGAGATTAAATCGTAACAGGTTCTGTATTTCCAAACGAAAATGACCGGCCGCGGCAAAGGCAAAGCTCAAGGTACTAAGTCTAAGACTCGGTCATCAAGAGCGGGACTCCAGTTTCCTGTTGGTCGCATCCACCGACTTCTTCGCAGAGGCAACTATGCAGAGCGTGTTGGCGCAGGTGCTCCAGTTTACCTGGCTGCAGTGTTGGAGTATTTAAGTGCCGAAATTCTCGAGTTGGCCGGAAACGCTGCGCGAGACAACAAGAAAAGCAGAATTATTCCCCGACACCTTCAGCTGGCTGTCCGAAATGACGAAGAGTTGAACAAACTCCTCGCCGGTGTCACCATCGCTCAGGGTGGTGTGCTTCCCAACATACAGGCAGTGCTTTTACCCAAGAAAACCGAAAAGAAACAGCACTGAGCTCAACGAGGAATCAGAAACAAAAACGGCTCTTTTAGGAGCCACCAATTTTCATATAAAGTCATAACCAATCATCGACTCATACGTTACTTATACATTAGCGTTTGTTGTTATCGCTGTTCTTGTTGAAATAGGTTGAATTTGTGATTTCACTGATCCTACCTCACAAATGTAACGTCGGTTTGCGAGGGAAGTTATATAACTTAGTATATGCTAGAACAGACTCGTTACTTATGTAACACTCCTGTGAGCGTAGAGAAAACACCGATAGGTCACGGCTACCTGGAAGCAAAAAAAGGAACAATGATAAAATACAGGACTACAGTTAGGGAATGTCGATTATCTCATAATTCAACACACAATCAGCTGCTAACACTAATTCAACTGCCTATCTAGGCCTTTGTCCCCTAAATTGGAAACTGTCTTGGATCGAAGCTAGTTGTGTATGTCTATTTATTTATAGTTTAGTATACTAACTAACTATGAAAGGCACTAGCAGAGGAAATCGATAACCTGTGTGTGTATATGTGAGATTCTACGATAACCTGTGGGTGTGTGTAAGAAATTGTTCGTGTTTAATTCTGTATGGGAGTACATTTGTTGGTTACAACTTTTATGACAGTTGTTGGCTCCTAAAGGAGCCGTTTGTTTTTCTTCGTAGTTCACATCTGAGGAAGGTTTAACCACCGAATCCGTACAGAGTATGCCCCTGCCGTTTAAGAGCGTAAACCACATCCATGGCGGTTACGGTCTTACGCTTTGCATGTTCGGTGTAGGTCACAGCATCACGGATGACATTCTCAAGAAAAACTTTCAGAACACCACGGGTTTCCTCGTAGATCAGACCAGAAATACGCTTGACGCCTCCTCGACGAGCTAAGCGACGGATGGCGGGCTTGGTGATTCCCTGGATGTTATCTCGAAGAATTTTTCGGTGACGCTTAGCGCCTCCTTTGCCCAAACCTTTGCCTCCTTTTCCGCGTCCTGACATATTAGCTTATCTTTAAATGGCTTCAAGGGCTTCAAAAGAACGATGTGTCATCACTAGTCATCTTTTTCTTACGTATCTTTCAGCTTGACCTCTCAGAAAACATAGCTTTTTCGTGTAGAGAAAGGTAACAATAGAAACAAAGAAAATTGCAAAATCTTTGGTAAGCCGCCCAGAATATTTTAACATGCAAATAGAGTTTGTCCCGCTAAGACCGCACCAATCATGTTGGACAATTTTTATCCAATCAGAGTACGGTATTCTCGTAATAAATCGAGCTGATCAAACTTTTTCAACAGGCACACATTTTGTGATCAACTTAGTATTTGTGAACGTTGTTAGCAGTTATGGCTCGTACAAAGCAAACAGCTCGAAAGTCAACAGGTGGAAAAGCACCTCGCAAACAGCTAGCAACCAAGGCGGCGCGTAAAAGCGCTCCTGCTACTGGCGGAGTGAAGAAGCCTCACCGTTACAGGCCCGGTACTGTGGCTCTCCGAGAAATCAGACGTTATCAGAAATCCACGGAATTGCTGATCCGCAAGTTGCCGTTCCAGCGTCTTGTACGGGAAATCGCACAGGATTTCAAGACCGATTTACGGTTCCAAAGTTCCGCTGTTTTGGCCCTTCAGGAGGCCAGCGAAGCGTACTTGGTCGGTCTCTTTGAGGACACCAACTTGTGTGCAATCCACGCTAAACGAGTCACCATCATGCCTAAAGACATCCAGCTGGCTCGCCGAATTCGCGGAGAGCGTGCATAAATCGCTCCCGTTCAACTCTACAAAACAAAACGGCTCTTTTAAGAGCCACTACCGGTTTAAAGAGGCAATGACCAACAAATTCTGAATTGTTGTTATTTCTTTTAATGAGTCCTATCGTCCCTAGGCTAGTTTTGTTCAGAAGTGAGTCTTAGCTTGCTGAAAAAATAAGCTTGTTACAGGTTTTGCCACTTACGTGTTTTGCGCGTGAGGCCTTCACCTGCCACATAAAGATTCAAGTTTTGTTCGCAAACTAAACGTTGCACTTCATTAATATACCGCTGAATTGACTTTAAACCCGCTGTCTGTATCAGTTGTGGTGAAATAGATCTTACGCTATAGAAAGATCTGTAAAATTAGCGAGTTGTGATAAGTTATAGCACACGTTTTTAGCGTCACTGTTGTGCGCGTGCAAGTGCAAGAGTGCAACAAAACTTTTTGTTAGTCTGTTTGTTGCGGTTGTTAGTCAAAAACTAAACCGTATAGTTCACGTAACATGCCTTACAATTGTCACGGTCATTTCTTACTTAATTCAGACTTGTTGAAACTACTCAAAAGTCGTTAAAAGAGAATTGAATTTAGTGCACGCTCTGAATTCGATTCAGAAATAGTGACGACATCATCGCTCATTCATGACATCAACAAAAGCGCTCGCATGCTAACAGTCGCCTTCCCTTTCTTGCAAATTCAGCATCAATTTGAGTGGATTTCTGCACAAATGTAAGTGAGATTATTACTTGTAAACATACGCTAGGTTTAAGAACAGTTTTCTATTATAAGGCACCTAAAGAAATCAATAAGAGCACTCGATTTACTGCACACAACAAAACAAGTCACGGACAACACTGTCCTTGTTTGATACAGAAGGTAATGCAGGTTTTTTGTAAAGAAAGGGTTATAGTAGCAATCTAAGAATTTTATCTTATTTTCCTCATCGTCTGCTTTGTTTCATCGGCGTTTTCCAATAGGTTTCACGGCGAATTTCGGCCAAGACTTACAAATTATGATGTAGAAACGCAAGCGAGCGGTCGTTCATGTCCTAAAAATAACCATTTAATGCGACTTAAATCGTTTCTTCCTCTTGTTTACTGACCAGAGAAAACAATTTCGCAACATATTTCGCAAAAATGGTTACTAATTGCAGGTTATGCAACAAGTAAGGTGGCCTTTAAGTTACTAAACAAGCACAATATAGCCTTGCGATGAAGTGTCGTTGTCGTTGAATAGCAGCGAATGTTCCCTCAGCAGTCCGCCACAGGAATTGAAAACTTTTCACGGCCAGCAGTCACTGACATGTTGTTATTGCGACTGAACTAAACAGAGAGGAAAACGTTAATAGAATGTCTGCCAAAGCCAACTCTGAGAAAACTGGAGCAAAAAAGTCTGTTGATCACCCGAAATTTGCCGAAATGGTAAAACTTGCTATTCTCGCTCTAAAGGAGCGAAACGGTTCTTCAGTGCAAGCCATCGAAAAGTACATCCGAGCAAACTTCAAAGTGGGAGACAACGCAAGGCAGCACATCAAAACAGCTCTGAAGCGCGGCGAGGCCAACGGCCAATTTATTCACACTAAAGGCGTAGGCGCCACAGGATCCTTCAAGGTAAATAAGAAGGTTGAAAAGAAAACAGTGCCAGCGAAGAAAAAGCCCGTCGTGAAGTCAGAAAAGAAGGCGAAGAAGCCAGCAACTAAAAAGCTCCCTACAAAGAAAAAGCCGGCGGAGAAAGCAGTGAAAAACGAAAAGAAAAGCAGAAAGAAGGAGACAGTATCAAAGGACAGTAAAGCGAAGAAACCAACAGCTAAGAAGACGACGGGAACTAAAGCCGCTGTCAAAAAAACAGTGACAAAGAAGGTCAAGAGCGGTAGCAAGAAGTGAAAACAAGCAAACAAACAAACGGCTCCTTTAGGAGCCACCAAATAAATGAGAGCAATGACCAACCTCATGAAAACTGAGACATCATAATTATTGTCCTGTGGTTTACTTTCGGTTTATCCGTTTCACCCCTCTGAGATTATTCAATCTTAACTAGAAGCCAAAAATAAAAACACTACAGCGCACGATTTTATGTTAGGTCTGTTAGCGGAAAAGACCTCCCTCCAACAACACACACAAAATGCTTATGACGATCAGTAAATAAACAAATAAATAAGCGAGAGGAAAAGCCTATGAAAAATAACTCCCTTCCTCGCCGATTCTAGTTGAACTACCCGCATGTTTGATAAGATAGGAAATATCGGATACTTCGAGCTGATAGACGAATTTCTTCATTCAATAGTCCTGGGAGCTTGCGAAAAACTGATCAATTGTTGCTAGAACTGTGGCAATATGAAACTATTTTGTTTTTGTGGCTGCAGCTAGAAAGTAGAAGATGTATTTAACACGATATTTAGGACAGTGTTGGACATTGCTTTTACGAGATTTGGTGGCTCTTAAAAGAGCCGTTGTGTTAGTTTTGTTTTTCAGCGAAGCGTTCACTTGCTGCTAGTGTACTTCGTCACGGCTTTGGTGCCCTCGCTAACGGCATGCTTTGCTAGTTCTCCGGGAAGAAGCAGTCTGATGGCAGTTTGGATCTCGCGGGAACTGATGGTGGACTTCTTGTTGTAGTGGGCAAGGCGAGAAGATTCTACGGCTATGCGCTCGAAGATGTCGTTCACGAAAGAGTTCATGATCCCCATGGCTTTACTGGAGATCCCGGTGTCTGGGTGAACCTGTTTCAGCACCTTGTATATGTAGATGGCATAGCTTTCCTTTCTCCTTCCTCGCTTTTTCTTCTTGTCAGAGCCTTCGACCGCCCCGGATTTAGCCTTTCCTGCTCTCTTCTCTCCCTTTTTGGCAGCAGGTACTTTTGATGCCATGATTGCTTTTTGATTGTGGATGACACGCTTCTCAAAATGAGCCTGGTTTATTCGAGTTCGCCGCTAATGCTATTTATACAAGCGAATTCAATAGGATCAATTAGCATGCGGATCGCAATTTCGTTGCTTTTATATGATTGGTCGGGGCTTGATAATTATTTTGCCGCGAAATGACAAAGGCAGAAAAGGCGTATTTTGCATATCTTTTGAATTTTGCATGAGGCTCTGTGATTGGTGCGTTTTGATCCGCGAGGCACAGGGCGAGGGAAATAAATCTGACGTTGAAAGTTTTAGCCTGTTCAGTACAATCGCTACACTCAAGCTAGAGAGATTAAATCGTAACAGGTTCTGTATTTCCAAACGAAAATGACCGGCCGCGGCAAAGGCAAAGCTCAAGGTACTAAGTCTAAGACTCGGTCATCAAGAGCGGGACTCCAGTTTCCTGTTGGTCGCATCCACCGACTTCTTCGCAGAGGCAACTATGCAGAGCGTGTTGGCGCAGGTGCTCCAGTTTACCTGGCTGCAGTGTTGGAGTATTTAAGTGCCGAAATTCTCGAGTTGGCCGGAAACGCTGCGCGAGACAACAAGAAAAGCAGAATTATTCCCCGACACCTTCAGCTGGCTGTCCGAAATGACGAAGAGTTGAACAAACTCCTCGCCGGTGTCACCATCGCTCAGGGTGGTGTGCTTCCCAACATACAGGCAGTGCTTTTACCCAAGAAAACCGAAAAGAAACAGCACTGAGCTCAACGAGGAATCAGAAACAAAAACGGCTCTTTTAGGAGCCACCAATTTTCATATAAAGTCATAACCAATCATCGACTCATACGTTACTTATACATTAGCGTTTGTTGTTATCGCTGTTCTTGTTGAAATAGGTTGAATTTGTGATTTCACTGATCCTACCTCACAAATGTAACGTCGGTTTGCGAGGGAAGTTATATAACTTAGTATATGCTAGAACAGACTCGTTACTTATGTAACACTCCTGTGAGCGTAGAGAAAACACCGATAGGTCACGTGCGTGCGTGCGCGTGAGGCCTTCACCTGCCACATAAAGATTCAAGTTTTGTTCGCAAACTAAACGTTGCACTTCATTAATATACCGCTGAATTGACTTTAAACCCGCTGTCTGTATCAGTTGTGGTGAAATAGATCTTACGCTATAGAAAGATCTGTAAAATTAGCGAGTTGTGATAAGTTATAGCACACGTTTTTAGCGTCACTGTTGTGCGCGTGCAAGTGCAAGAGTGCAACAAAACTTTTTGTTAGTCTGTTTGTTGCGGTTGTTAGTCAAAAACTAAACCGTATAGTTCACGTAACATGCCTTACAATTGTCACGGTCATTTCTTACTTAATTCAGACTTGTTGAAACTACTCAAAAGTCGTTAAAAGAGAATTGAATTTAGTGCACGCTCTGAATTCGATTCAGAAATAGTGACGACATCATCGCTCATTCATGACATCAACAAAAGCGCTCGCATGCTAACAGTCGCCTTCCCTTTCTTGCAAATTCAGCATCAATTTGAGTGGATTTCTGCACAAATGTAAGTGAGATTATTACTTGTAAACATACGCTAGGTTTAAGAACAGTTTTCTATTATAAGGCACCTAAAGAAATCAATAAGAGCACTCGATTTACTGCACACAACAAAACAAGTCACGGACAACACTGTCCTTGTTTGATACAGAAGGTAATGCAGGTTTTTTGTAAAGAAAGGGTTATAGTAGCAATCTAAGAATTTTATCTTATTTTCCTCATCGTCTGCTTTGTTTCATCGGCGTTTTCCAATAGGTTTTACGGCGAATTTCGGCCAAGACTTACAAATTATGATGTAGAAACGCAAGCGAGCGGTCGTTCATGTCCTAAAAATAACCATTTAATGCGACTTAAATCGTTTCTTCCTCTTGTTTACTGACCAGAGAAAACAATTTCGCAACATATTTCGCAAAAATGGTTACTAATTGCAGGTTATGCAACAAGTAAGGTGGCCTTTAAGTTACTAAACAAGCACAATATAGCCTTGCGATGAAGTGTCGTTGTCGTTGAATAGCAGCGAATGTTCCCTCAGCAGTCCGCCACAGGAATTGAAAACTTTTCACGGCCAGCAGTCACTGACATGTTGTTATTGCGACTGAACTAAACAGAGAGGAAAACGTTAATAGAATGTCTGCCAAAGCCAACTCTGAGAAAACTGGAGCAAAAAAGTCTGTTGATCACCCGAAATTTGCCGAAATGGTAAAACTTGCTATTCTCGCTCTAAAGGAGCGAAACGGTTCTTCAGTGCAAGCCATCGAAAAGTACATCCGAGCAAACTTCAAAGTGGGAGACAACGCAAGGCAGCACATCAAAACAGCTCTGAAGCGCGGCGAGGCCAACGGCCAATTTATTCACACTAAAGGCGTAGGCGCCACAGGATCCTTCAAGGTAAATAAGAAGGTTGAAAAGAAAACAGTGCCAGCGAAGAAAAAGCCCGTCGTGAAGTCAGAAAAGAAGGCGAAGAAGCCAGCAACTAAAAAGCTCCCTACAAAGAAAAAGCCGGCGGAGAAAGCAGTGAAAAACGAAAAGAAAAGCAGAAAGAAGGAGACAGTATCAAAGGACAGTAAAGCGAAGAAACCAACAGCTAAGAAGACGACGGGAACTAAAGCCGCTGTCAAAAAAACAGTGACAAAGAAGGTCAAGAGCGGTAGCAAGAAGTGAAAACAAGCAAACAAACAAACGGCTCCTTTAGGAGCCACCAAATAAATGAGAGCAATGACCAACCTCATGAAAACTGAGACATCATAATTATTGTCCTGTGGTTTACTTTCGGTTTATCCGTTTCACCCCTCTGAGATTATTCAATCTTAACTAGAAGCCAAAAATAAAAACACTACAGCGCACGATTTTATGTTAGGTCTGTTAGCGGAAAAGACCTCCCTCCAACAACACACACAAAATGCTTATGACGATCAGTAAATAAACAAATAAATAAGCGAGAGGAAAAGCCTATGAAAAATAACTCCCTTCCTCGCCGATTCTAGTTGAACTACCCGCATGTTTGATAAGATAGGAAATATCGGATACTTCGAGCTGATAGACGAATTTCTTCATTCAATAGTCCTGGGAGCTTGCGAAAAACTGATCAATTGTTGCTAGAACTGTGGCAATATGAAACTATTTTGTTTTTGTGGCTGCAGCTAGAAAGTAGAAGATGTATTTAACACGATATTTAGGACAGTGTTGGACATTGCTTTTACGAGATTTGGTGGCTCTTAAAAGAGCCGTTGTGTTAGTTTTGTTTTTCAGCGAAGCGTTCACTTGCTGCTAGTGTACTTCGTCACGGCTTTGGTGCCCTCGCTCACGGCATGCTTTGCTAGTTCTCCGGGAAGAAGCAGTCTGATGGCAGTTTGGATCTCGCGGGAACTGATGGTGGACTTCTTGTTGTAGTGGGCAAGGCGAGAAGATTCTACGGCTATGCGCTCGAAGATGTCGTTCACGAAAGAGTTCATGATCCCCATGGCTTTACTGGAGATCCCGGTGTCTGGGTGAACCTGTTTCAGCACCTTGTATATGTAGATGGCATAGCTTTCCTTTCTCCTTCCTCGCTTTTTCTTCTTGTCAGAGCCTTCGACCGCCCCGGATTTAGCCTTTCCTGCTCTCTTCTCTCCCTTTTTGGCAGCAGGTACTTTTGATGCCATGATTGCTTTTTGATTGTGGATGACACGCTTCTCAAAATGAGCCTGGTTTATTCGAGTTCGCCGCTAATGCTATTTATACAAGCGAATTCAATAGGATCAATTAGCATGCGGATCGCAATTTCGTTGCTTTTATATGATTGGTCGGGGCTTGATAATTATTTTGCCGCGAAATGACAAAGGCAGAAAAGGCGTATTTTGCATATCTTTTGAATTTTGCATGAGGCTCTGTGATTGGTGCGTTTTGATCCGCGAGGCACAGGGCGAGGGAAATAAATCTGACGTTGAAAGTTTTAGCCTGTTCAGTACAATCGCTACACTCAAGCTAGAGAGATTAAATCGTAACAGGTTCTGTATTTCCAAACGAAAATGACCGGCCGCGGCAAAGGCAAAGCTCAAGGTACTAAGTCTAAGACTCGGTCATCAAGAGCGGGACTCCAGTTTCCTGTTGGTCGCATCCACCGACTTCTTCGCAGAGGCAACTATGCAGAGCGTGTTGGCGCAGGTGCTCCAGTTTACCTGGCTGCAGTGTTGGAGTATTTAAGTGCCGAAATTCTCGAGTTGGCCGGAAACGCTGCGCGAGACAACAAGAAAAGCAGAATTATTCCCCGACACCTTCAGCTGGCTGTCCGAAATGACGAAGAGTTGAACAAACTCCTCGCCGGTGTCACCATCGCTCAGGGTGGTGTGCTTCCCAACATACAGGCAGTGCTTTTACCCAAGAAAACCGAAAAGAAACAGCACTGAGCTCAACGAGGAATCAGAAACAAAAACGGCTCTTTTAGGAGCCACCAATTTTCATATAAAGTCATAACCAATCATCGACTCATACGTTACTTATACATTAGCGTTTGTTGTTATCGCTGTTCTTGTTGAAATAGGTTGAATTTGTGATTTCACTGATCCTACCTCACAAATGTAACGTCGGTTTGCGAGGGAAGTTATATAACTTAGTATATGCTAGAACAGACTCGTTACTTATGTAACACTCCTGTGAGCGTAGAGAAAACACCGATAGGTCACGTGCGTGCGTGCGCGTGAGGCCTTCACCTGCCACATAAAGATTCAAGTTTTGTTCGCAAACTAAACGTTGCACTTCATTAATATACCGCTGAATTGACTTTAAACCCGCTGTCTGTATCAGTTGTGGTGAAATAGATCTTACGCTATAGAAAGATCTGTAAAATTAGCGAGTTGTGATAAGTTATAGCACACGTTTTTAGCGTCACTGTTGTGCGCGTGCAAGTGCAAGAGTGCAACAAAACTTTTTGTTAGTCTGTTTGTTGCGGTTGTTAGTCAAAAACTAAACCGTATAGTTCACGTAACATGCCTTACAATTGTCACGGTCATTTCTTACTTAATTCAGACTTGTTGAAACTACTCAAAAGTCGTTAAAAGAGAATTGAATTTAGTGCACGCTCTGAATTCGATTCAGAAATAGTGACGACATCATCGCTCATTCATGACATCAACAAAAGCGCTCGCATGCTAACAGTCGCCTTCCCTTTCTTGCAAATTCAGCATCAATTTGAGTGGATTTCTGCACAAATGTAAGTGAGATTATTACTTGTAAACATACGCTAGGTTTAAGAACAGTTTTCTATTATAAGGCACCTAAAGAAATCAATAAGAGCACTCGATTTACTGCACACAACAAAACAAGTCACGGACAACACTGTCCTTGTTTGATACAGAAGGTAATGCAGGTTTTTTGTAAAGAAAGGGTTATAGTAGCAATCTAAGAATTTTATCTTATTTTCCTCATCGTCTGCTTTGTTTCATCGGCGTTTTCCAATAGGTTTTACGGCGAATTTCGGCCAAGACTTACAAATTATGATGTAGAAACGCAAGCGAGCGGTCGTTCATGTCCTAAAAATAACCATTTAATGCGACTTAAATCGTTTCTTCCTCTTGTTTACTGACCAGAGAAAACAATTTCGCAACATATTTCGCAAAAATGGTTACTAATTGCAGGTTATGCAACAAGTAAGGTGGCCTTTAAGTTACTAAACAAGCACAATATAGCCTTGCGATGAAGTGTCGTTGTCGTTGAATAGCAGCGAATGTTCCCTCAGCAGTCCGCCACAGGAATTGAAAACTTTTCACGGCCAGCAGTCACTGACATGTTGTTATTGCGACTGAACTAAACAGAGAGGAAAACGTTAATAGAATGTCTGCCAAAGCCAACTCTGAGAAAACTGGAGCAAAAAAGTCTGTTGATCACCCGAAATTTGCCGAAATGGTAAAACTTGCTATTCTCGCTCTAAAGGAGCGAAACGGTTCTTCAGTGCAAGCCATCGAAAAGTACATCCGAGCAAACTTCAAAGTGGGAGACAACGCAAGGCAGCACATCAAAACAGCTCTGAAGCGCGGCGAGGCCAACGGCCAATTTATTCACACTAAAGGCGTAGGCGCCACAGGATCCTTCAAGGTAAATAAGAAGGTTGAAAAGAAAACAGTGCCAGCGAAGAAAAAGCCCGTCGTGAAGTCAGAAAAGAAGGCGAAGAAGCCAGCAACTAAAAAGCTCCCTACAAAGAAAAAGCCGGCGGAGAAAGCAGTGAAAAACGAAAAGAAAAGCAGAAAGAAGGAGACAGTATCAAAGGACAGTAAAGCGAAGAAACCAACAGCTAAGAAGACGACGGGAACTAAAGCCGCTGTCAAAAAAACAGTGACAAAGAAGGTCAAGAGCGGTAGCAAGAAGTGAAAACAAGCAAACAAACAAACGGCTCCTTTAGGAGCCACCAAATAAATGAGAGCAATGACCAACCTCATGAAAACTGAGACATCATAATTATTGTCCTGTGGTTTACTTTCGGTTTATCCGTTTCACCCCTCTGAGATTATTCAATCTTAACTAGAAGCCAAAAATAAAAACACTACAGCGCACGATTTTATGTTAGGTCTGTTAGCGGAAAAGACCTCCCTCCAACAACACACACAAAATGCTTATGACGATCAGTAAATAAACAAATAAATAAGCGAGAGGAAAAGCCTATGAAAAATAACTCCCTTCCTCGCCGATTCTAGTTGAACTACCCGCATGTTTGATAAGATAGGAAATATCGGATACTTCGAGCTGATAGACGAATTTCTTCATTCAATAGTCCTGGGAGCTTGCGAAAAACTGATCAATTGTTGCTAGAACTGTGGCAATATGAAACTATTTTGTTTTTGTGGCTGCAGCTAGAAAGTAGAAGATGTATTTAACACGATATTTAGGACAGTGTTGGACATTGCTTTTACGAGATTTGGTGGCTCTTAAAAGAGCCGTTGTGTTAGTTTTGTTTTTCAGCGAAGCGTTCACTTGCTGCTAGTGTACTTCGTCACGGCTTTGGTGCCCTCGCTAACGGCATGCTTTGCTAGTTCTCCGGGAAGAAGCAGTCTGATGGCAGTTTGGATCTCGCGGGAACTGATGGTGGACTTCTTGTTGTAGTGGGCAAGGCGAGAAGATTCTACGGCTATGCGCTCGAAGATGTCGTTCACGAAAGAGTTCATGATCCCCATGGCTTTACTGGAGATCCCGGTGTCTGGGTGAACCTGTTTCAGCACCTTGTATATGTAGATGGCATAGCTTTCCTTTCTCCTTCCTCGCTTTTTCTTCTTGTCAGAGCCTTCGACCGCCCCGGATTTAGCCTTTCCTGCTCTCTTCTCTCCCTTTTTGGCAGCAGGTACTTTTGATGCCATGATTGCTTTTTGATTGTGGATGACACGCTTCTCAAAATGAGCCTGGTTTATTCGAGTTCGCCGCTAATGCTATTTATACAAGCGAATTCAATAGGATCAATTAGCATGCGGATCGCAATTTCGTTGCTTTTATATGATTGGTCGGGGCTTGATAATTATTTTGCCGCGAAATGACAAAGGCAGAAAAGGCGTATTTTGCATATCTTTTGAATTTTGCATGAGGCTCTGTGATTGGTGCGTTTTGATCCGCGAGGCACAGGGCGAGGGAAATAAATCTGACGTTGAAAGTTTTAGCCTGTTCAGTACAATCGCTACACTCAAGCTAGAGAGATTAAATCGTAACAGGTTCTGTATTTCCAAACGAAAATGACCGGCCGCGGCAAAGGCAAAGCTCAAGGTACTAAGTCTAAGACTCGGTCATCAAGAGCGGGACTCCAGTTTCCTGTTGGTCGCATCCACCGACTTCTTCGCAGAGGCAACTATGCAGAGCGTGTTGGCGCAGGTGCTCCAGTTTACCTGGCTGCAGTGTTGGAGTATTTAAGTGCCGAAATTCTCGAGTTGGCCGGAAACGCTGCGCGAGACAACAAGAAAAGCAGAATTATTCCCCGACACCTTCAGCTGGCTGTCCGAAATGACGAAGAGTTGAACAAACTCCTCGCCGGTGTCACCATCGCTCAGGGTGGTGTGCTTCCCAACATACAGGCAGTGCTTTTACCCAAGAAAACCGAAAAGAAACAGCACTGAGCTCAACGAGGAATCAGAAACAAAAACGGCTCTTTTAGGAGCCACCAATTTTCATATAAAGTCATAACCAATCATCGACTCATACGTTACTTATACATTAGCGTTTGTTGTTATCGCTGTTCTTGTTGAAATAGGTTGAATTTGTGATTTCACTGATCCTACCTCACAAATGTAACGTCGGTTTGCGAGGGAAGTTATATAACTTAGTATATGCTAGAACAGACTCGTTACTTATGTAACACTCCTGTGAGCGTAGAGAAAACACCGATAGGTCACGGCTACCTGGAAGCAAAAAAAGGAACAATGATAAAATACAGGACTACAGTTAGGGAATGTCGATTATCTCATAATTCAACACACAATCAGCTGCTAACACTAATTCAACTGCCTATCTAGGCCTTTGTCCCCTAAATTGGAAACTGTCTTGGATCGAAGCTAGTTGTGTATGTCTATTTATTTATAGTTTAGTATACTAACTAACTATGAAAGGCACTAGCAGAGGAAATCGATAACCTGTGTGTGTATATGTGAGATTCTACGATAACCTGTGGGTGTGTGTAAGAAATTGTTCGTGTTTAATTCTGTATGGGAGTACATTTGTTGGTTACAACTTTTATGACAGTTGTTGGCTCCTAAAGGAGCCGTTTGTTTTTCTTCGTAGTTCACATCTGAGGAAGGTTTAACCACCGAATCCGTACAGAGTACGCCCCTGCCGTTTAAGAGCGTAAACCACATCCATGGCGGTTACGGTCTTACGCTTTGCATGTTCGGTGTAGGTCACAGCATCACGGATGACATTCTCAAGAAAAACTTTCAGAACACCACGGGTTTCCTCGTAGATCAGACCAGAAATACGCTTGACGCCTCCTCGACGAGCTAAGCGACGGATGGCGGGCTTGGTGATTCCCTGGATGTTATCTCGAAGAATTTTTCGGTGACGCTTAGCGCCTCCTTTGCCCAAACCTTTGCCTCCTTTTCCGCGTCCTGACATATTAGCTTATCTTTAAATGGCTTCAAGGGCTTCAAAAGAACGATGTGTCATCACTAGTCATCTTTTTCTTACGTATCTTTCAGCTTGACCTCTCAGAAAACATAGCTTTTTCGTGTAGAGAAAGGTAACAATAGAAACAAAGAAAATTGCAAAATCTTTGGTAAGCCGCCCAGAATATTTTAACATGCAAATAGAGTTTGTCCCGCTAAGACCGCACCAATCATGTTGGACAATTTTTATCCAATCAGAGTACGGTATTCTCGTAATAAATCGAGCTGATCAAACTTTTTCAACAGGCACACATTTTGTGATCAACTTAGTATTTGTGAACGTTGTTAGCAGTTATGGCTCGTACAAAGCAAACAGCTCGAAAGTCAACAGGTGGAAAAGCACCTCGCAAACAGCTAGCAACCAAGGCGGCGCGTAAAAGCGCTCCTGCTACTGGCGGAGTGAAGAAGCCTCACCGTTACAGGCCCGGTACTGTGGCTCTCCGAGAAATCAGACGTTATCAGAAATCCACGGAATTGCTGATCCGCAAGTTGCCGTTCCAGCGTCTTGTACGGGAAATCGCACAGGATTTCAAGACCGATTTACGGTTCCAAAGTTCCGCTGTTTTGGCCCTTCAGGAGGCCAGCGAAGCGTACTTGGTCGGTCTCTTTGAGGACACCAACTTGTGTGCAATCCACGCTAAACGAGTCACCATCATGCCTAAAGACATCCAGCTGGCTCGCCGAATTCGCGGAGAGCGTGCATAAATCGCTCCCGTTCAACTCTACAAAACAAAACGGCTCTTTTAAGAGCCACTACCGGTTTAAAGAGGCAATGACCAACAAATTCTGAATTGTTGTTATTTCTTTTAATGAGTCCTATCGTCCCTAGGCTAGTTTTGTTCAGAAGTGAGTCTTAGCTTGCTGAAAAAATAAGCTTGTTACAGGTTTTGCCACTTACGTGTTTTGCGCGTGAGGCCTTCACCTGCCACATAAAGATTCAAGTTTTGTTCGCAAACTAAACGTTGCACTTCATTAATATACCGCTGAATTGACTTTAAACCCGCTGTCTGTATCAGTTGTGGTGAAATAGATCTTACGCTATAGAAAGATCTGTAAAATTAGCGAGTTGTGATAAGTTATAGCACACGTTTTTAGCGTCACTGTTGTGCGCGTGCAAGTGCAAGAGTGCAACAAAACTTTTTGTTAGTCTGTTTGTTGCGGTTGTTAGTCAAAAACTAAACCGTATAGTTCACGTAACATGCCTTACAATTGTCACGGTCATTTCTTACTTAATTCAGACTTGTTGAAACTACTCAAAAGTCGTTAAAAGAGAATTGAATTTAGTGCACGCTCTGAATTCGATTCAGAAATAGTGACGACATCATCGCTCATTCATGACATCAACAAAAGCGCTCGCATGCTAACAGTCGCCTTCCCTTTCTTGCAAATTCAGCATCAATTTGAGTGGATTTCTGCACAAATGTAAGTGAGATTATTACTTGTAAACATACGCTAGGTTTAAGAACAGTTTTCTATTATAAGGCACCTAAAGAAATCAATAAGAGCACTCGATTTACTGCACACAACAAAACAAGTCACGGACAACACTGTCCTTGTTTGATACAGAAGGTAATGCAGGTTTTTTGTAAAGAAAGGGTTATAGTAGCAATCTAAGAATTTTATCTTATTTTCCTCATCGTCTGCTTTGTTTCATCGGCGTTTTCCAATAGGTTTTACGGCGAATTTCGGCCAAGACTTACAAATTATGATGTAGAAACGCAAGCGAGCGGTCGTTCATGTCCTAAAAATAACCATTTAATGCGACTTAAATCGTTTCTTCCTCTTGTTTACTGACCAGAGAAAACAATTTCGCAACATATTTCGCAAAAATGGTTACTAATTGCAGGTTATGCAACAAGTAAGGTGGCCTTTAAGTTACTAAACAAGCACAATATAGCCTTGCGATGAAGTGTCGTTGTCGTTGAATAGCAGCGAATGTTCCCTCAGCAGTCCGCCACAGGAATTGAAAACTTTTCACGGCCAGCAGTCACTGACATGTTGTTATTGCGACTGAACTAAACAGAGAGGAAAACGTTAATAGAATGTCTGCCAAAGCCAACTCTGAGAAAACTGGAGCAAAAAAGTCTGTTGATCACCCGAAATTTGCCGAAATGGTAAAACTTGCTATTCTCGCTCTAAAGGAGCGAAACGGTTCTTCAGTGCAAGCCATCGAAAAGTACATCCGAGCAAACTTCAAAGTGGGAGACAACGCAAGGCAGCACATCAAAACAGCTCTGAAGCGCGGCGAGGCCAACGGCCAATTTATTCACACTAAAGGCGTAGGCGCCACAGGATCCTTCAAGGTAAATAAGAAGGTTGAAAAGAAAACAGTGCCAGCGAAGAAAAAGCCCGTCGTGAAGTCAGAAAAGAAGGCGAAGAAGCCAGCAACTAAAAAGCTCCCTACAAAGAAAAAGCCGGCGGAGAAAGCAGTGAAAAACGAAAAGAAAAGCAGAAAGAAGGAGACAGTATCAAAGGACAGTAAAGCGAAGAAACCAACAGCTAAGAAGACGACGGGAACTAAAGCCGCTGTCAAAAAAACAGTGACAAAGAAGGTCAAGAGCGGTAGCAAGAAGTGAAAACAAGCAAACAAACAAACGGCTCCTTTAGGAGCCACCAAATAAATGAGAGCAATGACCAACCTCATGAAAACTGAGACATCATAATTATTGTCCTGTGGTTTACTTTCGGTTTATCCGTTTCACCCCTCTGAGATTATTCAATCTTAACTAGAAGCCAAAAATAAAAACACTACAGCGCACGATTTTATGTTAGGTCTGTTAGCGGAAAAGACCTCCCTCCAACAACACACACAAAATGCTTATGACGATCAGTAAATAAACAAATAAATAAGCGAGAGGAAAAGCCTATGAAAAATAACTCCCTTCCTCGCCGATTCTAGTTGAACTACCCGCATGTTTGATAAGATAGGAAATATCGGATACTTCGAGCTGATAGACGAATTTCTTCATTCAATAGTCCTGGGAGCTTGCGAAAAACTGATCAATTGTTGCTAGAACTGTGGCAATATGAAACTATTTTGTTTTTGTGGCTGCAGCTAGAAAGTAGAAGATGTATTTAACACGATATTTAGGACAGTGTTGGACATTGCTTTTACGAGATTTGGTGGCTCTTAAAAGAGCCGTTGTGTTAGTTTTGTTTTTCAGCGAAGCGTTCACTTGCTGCTAGTGTACTTCGTCACGGCTTTGGTGCCCTCGCTAACGGCATGCTTTGCTAGTTCTCCGGGAAGAAGCAGTCTGATGGCAGTTTGGATCTCGCGGGAACTGATGGTGGACTTCTTGTTGTAGTGGGCAAGGCGAGAAGATTCTACGGCTATGCGCTCGAAGATGTCGTTCACGAAAGAGTTCATGATCCCCATGGCTTTACTGGAGATCCCGGTGTCTGGGTGAACCTGTTTCAGCACCTTGTATATGTAGATGGCATAGCTTTCCTTTCTCCTTCCTCGCTTTTTCTTCTTGTCAGAGCCTTCGACCGCCCCGGATTTAGCCTTTCCTGCTCTCTTCTCTCCCTTTTTGGCAGCAGGTACTTTTGATGCCATGATTGCTTTTTGATTGTGGATGACACGCTTCTCAAAATGAGCCTGGTTTATTCGAGTTCGCCGCTAATGCTATTTATACAAGCGAATTCAATAGGATCAATTAGCATGCGGATCGCAATTTCGTTGCTTTTATATGATTGGTCGGGGCTTGATAATTATTTTGCCGCGAAATGACAAAGGCAGAAAAGGCGTATTTTGCATATCTTTTGAATTTTGCATGAGGCTCTGTGATTGGTGCGTTTTGATCCGCGAGGCACAGGGCGAGGGAAATAAATCTGACGTTGAAAGTTTTAGCCTGTTCAGTACAATCGCTACACTCAAGCTAGAGAGATTAAATCGTAACAGGTTCTGTATTTCCAAACGAAAATGACCGGCCGCGGCAAAGGCAAAGCTCAAGGTACTAAGTCTAAGACTCGGTCATCAAGAGCGGGACTCCAGTTTCCTGTTGGTCGCATCCACCGACTTCTTCGCAGAGGCAACTATGCAGAGCGTGTTGGCGCAGGTGCTCCAGTTTACCTGGCTGCAGTGTTGGAGTATTTAAGTGCCGAAATTCTCGAGTTGGCCGGAAACGCTGCGCGAGACAACAAGAAAAGCAGAATTATTCCCCGACACCTTCAGCTGGCTGTCCGAAATGACGAAGAGTTGAACAAACTCCTCGCCGGTGTCACCATCGCTCAGGGTGGTGTGCTTCCCAACATACAGGCAGTGCTTTTACCCAAGAAAACCGAAAAGAAACAGCACTGAGCTCAACGAGGAATCAGAAACAAAAACGGCTCTTTTAGGAGCCACCAATTTTCATATAAAGTCATAACCAATCATCGACTCATACGTTACTTATACATTAGCGTTTGTTGTTATCGCTGTTCTTGTTGAAATAGGTTGAATTTGTGATTTCACTGATCCTACCTCACAAATGTAACGTCGGTTTGCGAGGGAAGTTATATAACTTAGTATATGCTAGAACAGACTCGTTACTTATGTAACACTCCTGTGAGCGTAGAGAAAACACCGATAGGTCACGGCTACCTGGAAGCAAAAAAAGGAACAATCATAAAATACAGGACTACAGTTAGGGAATGTCGATTATCTCATAATTCAACACACAATCAGCTGCTAACACTAATTCAACTGCCTATCTAGGCCTTTGTCCCCTAAATTGGAAACTGTCTTGGATCGAAGCTAGTTGTGTATGTCTATTTATTTATAGTTTAGTATACTAACTAACTATGAAAGGCACTAGCAGAGGAAATCGATAACCTGTGTGTGTATATGTGAGATTCTACGATAACCTGTGGGTGTGTGTAAGAAATTGTTCGTGTTTAATTCTGTATGGGAGTACATTTGTTGGTTACAACTTTTATGACAGTTGTTGGCTCCTAAAGGAGCCGTTTGTTTTTCTTCGTAGTTCACATCTGAGGAAGGTTTAACCACCGAATCCGTACAGAGTACGCCCCTGCCGTTTAAGAGCGTAAACCACATCCATGGCGGTTACGGTCTTACGCTTTGCATGTTCGGTGTAGGTCACAGCATCACGGATGACATTCTCAAGAAAAACTTTCAGAACACCACGGGTTTCCTCGTAGATCAGACCAGAAATACGCTTGACGCCTCCTCGACGAGCTAAGCGACGGATGGCGGGCTTGGTGATTCCCTGGATGTTATCTCGAAGAATTTTTCGGTGACGCTTAGCGCCTCCTTTGCCCAAACCTTTGCCTCCTTTTCCGCGTCCTGACATATTAGCTTATCTTTAAATGGCTTCAAGGGCTTCAAAAGAACGATGTGTCATCACTAGTCATCTTTTTCTTACGTATCTTTCAGCTTGACCTCTCAGAAAACATAGCTTTTTCGTGTAGAGAAAGGTAACAATAGAAACAAAGAAAATTGCAAAATCTTTGGTAAGCCGCCCAGAATATTTTAACATGCAAATAGAGTTTGTCCCGCTAAGACCGCACCAATCATGTTGTATATGTAGATGGCATAGCTTTCCTTTCTCCTTCCTCGCTTTTTCTTCTTGTCAGAGCCTTCGACCGCCCCGGATTTAGCCTTTCCTGCTCTCTTCTCTCCCTTTTTGGCAGCAGGTACTTTTGATGCCATGATTGCTTTTTGATTGTGGATGACACGCTTCTCAAAATGAGCCTGGTTTATTCGAGTTCGCCGCTAATGCTATTTATACAAGCGAATTCAATAGGATCAATTAGCATGCGGATCGCAATTTCGTTGCTTTTATATGATTGGTCGGGGCTTGATAATTATTTTGCCGCGAAATGACAAAGGCAGAAAAGGCGTATTTTGCATATCTTTTGAATTTTGCATGAGGCTCTGTGATTGGTGCGTTTTGATCCGCGAGGCACAGGGCGAGGGAAATAAATCTGACGTTGAAAGTTTTAGCCTGTTCAGTACAATCGCTACACTCAAGCTAGAGAGATTAAATCGTAACAGGTTCTGTATTTCCAAACGAAAATGACCGGCCGCGGCAAAGGCAAAGCTCAAGGTACTAAGTCTAAGACTCGGTCATCAAGAGCGGGACTCCAGTTTCCTGTTGGTCGCATCCACCGACTTCTTCGCAGAGGCAACTATGCAGAGCGTGTTGGCGCAGGTGCTCCAGTTTACCTGGCTGCAGTGTTGGAGTATTTAAGTGCCGAAATTCTCGAGTTGGCCGGAAACGCTGCGCGAGACAACAAGAAAAGCAGAATTATTCCCCGACACCTTCAGCTGGCTGTCCGAAATGACGAAGAGTTGAACAAACTCCTCGCCGGTGTCACCATCGCTCAGGGTGGTGTGCTTCCCAACATACAGGCAGTGCTTTTACCCAAGAAAACCGAAAAGAAACAGCACTGAGCTCAACGAGGAATCAGAAACAAAAACGGCTCTTTTAGGAGCCACCAATTTTCATATAAAGTCATAACCAATCATCGACTCATACGTTACTTATACATTAGCGTTTGTTGTTATCGCTGTTCTTGTTGAAATAGGTTGAATTTGTGATTTCACTGATCCTACCTCACAAATGTAACGTCGGTTTGCGAGGGAAGTTATATAACTTAGTATATGCTAGAACAGACTCGTTACTTATGTAACACTCCTGTGAGCGTAGAGAAAACACCGATAGGTCACGGCTACCTGGAAGCAAAAAAAGGAACAATCATAAAATACAGGACTACAGTTAGGGAATGTCGATTATCTCATAATTCAACACACAATCAGCTGCTAACACTAATTCAACTGCCTATCTAGGCCTTTGTCCCCTAAATTGGAAACTGTCTTGGATCGAAGCTAGTTGTGTATGTCTATTTATTTATAGTTTAGTATACTAACTAACTATGAAAGGCACTAGCAGAGGAAATCGATAACCTGTGTGTGTATATGTGAGATTCTACGATAACCTGTGGGTGTGTGTAAGAAATTGTTCGTGTTTAATTCTGTATGGGAGTACATTTGTTGGTTACAACTTTTATGACAGTTGTTGGCTCCTAAAGGAGCCGTTTGTTTTTCTTCGTAGTTCACATCTGAGGAAGGTTTAACCACCGAATCCGTACAGAGTACGCCCCTGCCGTTTAAGAGCGTAAACCACATCCATGGCGGTTACGGTCTTACGCTTTGCATGTTCGGTGTAGGTCACAGCATCACGGATGACATTCTCAAGAAAAACTTTCAGAACACCACGGGTTTCCTCGTAGATCAGACCAGAAATACGCTTGACGCCTCCTCGACGAGCTAAGCGACGGATGGCGGGCTTGGTGATTCCCTGGATGTTATCTCGAAGAATTTTTCGGTGACGCTTAGCGCCTCCTTTGCCCAAACCTTTGCCTCCTTTTCCGCGTCCTGACATATTAGCTTATCTTTAAATGGCTTCAAGGGCTTCAAAAGAACGATGTGTCATCACTAGTCATCTTTTTCTTACGTATCTTTCAGCTTGACCTCTCAGAAAACATAGCTTTTTCGTGTAGAGAAAGGTAACAATAGAAACAAAGAAAATTGCAAAATCTTTGGTAAGCCGCCCAGAATATTTTAACATGCAAATAGAGTTTGTCCCGCTAAGACCGCACCAATCATGTTGGACAATTTTTATCCAATCAGAGTACGGTATTCTCGTAATAAATCGAGCTGATCAAACTTTTTCAACAGGCACACATTTTGTGATCAACTTAGTATTTGTGAACGTTGTTAGCAGTTATGGCTCGTACAAAGCAAACAGCTCGAAAGTCAACAGGTGGAAAAGCACCTCGCAAACAGCTAGCAACCAAGGCGGCGCGTAAAAGCGCTCCTGCTACTGGCGGAGTGAAGAAGCCTCACCGTTACAGGCCCGGTACTGTGGCTCTCCGAGAAATCAGACGTTATCAGAAATCCACGGAATTGCTGATCCGCAAGTTGCCGTTCCAGCGTCTTGTACGGGAAATCGCACAGGATTTCAAGACCGATTTACGGTTCCAAAGTTCCGCTGTTTTGGCCCTTCAGGAGGCCAGCGAAGCGTACTTGGTCGGTCTCTTTGAGGACACCAACTTGTGTGCAATCCACGCTAAACGAGTCACCATCATGCCTAAAGACATCCAGCTGGCTCGCCGAATTCGCGGAGAGCGTGCATAAATCGCTCCCGTTCAACTCTACAAAACAAAACGGCTCTTTTAAGAGCCACTACCGGTTTAAAGAGGCAATGACCAACAAATTCTGAATTGTTGTTATTTCTTTTAATGAGTCCTATCGTCCCTAGGCTAGTTTTGTTCAGAAGTGAGTCTTAGCTTGCTGAAAAAATAAGCTTGTTACAGGTTTTGCCACTTACGTGTTTTGCGCGTGAGGCCTTCACCTGCCACATAAAGATTCAAGTTTTGTTCGCAAACTAAACGTTGCACTTCATTAATATACCGCTGAATTGACTTTAAACCCGCTGTCTGTATCAGTTGTGGTGAAATAGATCTTACGCTATAGAAAGATCTGTAAAATTAGCGAGTTGTGATAAGTTATAGCACACGTTTTTAGCGTCACTGTTGTGCGCGTGCAAGTGCAAGAGTGCAACAAAACTTTTTGTTAGTCTGTTTGTTGCGGTTGTTAGTCAAAAACTAAACCGTATAGTTCACGTAACATGCCTTACAATTGTCACGGTCATTTCTTACTTAATTCAGACTTGTTGAAACTACTCAAAAGTCGTTAAAAGAGAATTGAATTTAGTGCACGCTCTGAATTCGATTCAGAAATAGTGACGACATCATCGCTCATTCATGACATCAACAAAAGCGCTCGCATGCTAACAGTCGCCTTCCCTTTCTTGCAAATTCAGCATCAATTTGAGTGGATTTCTGCACAAATGTAAGTGAGATTATTACTTGTAAACATACGCTAGGTTTAAGAACAGTTTTCTATTATAAGGCACCTAAAGAAATCAATAAGAGCACTCGATTTACTGCACACAACAAAACAAGTCACGGACAACACTGTCCTTGTTTGATACAGAAGGTAATGCAGGTTTTTTGTAAAGAAAGGGTTATAGTAGCAATCTAAGAATTTTATCTTATTTTCCTCATCGTCTGCTTTGTTTCATCGGCGTTTTCCAATAGGTTTTACGGCGAATTTCGGCCAAGACTTACAAATTATGATGTAGAAACGCAAGCGAGCGGTCGTTCATGTCCTAAAAATAACCATTTAATGCGACTTAAATCGTTTCTTCCTCTTGTTTACTGACCAGAGAAAACAATTTCGCAACATATTTCGCAAAAATGGTTACTAATTGCAGGTTATGCAACAAGTAAGGTGGCCTTTAAGTTACTAAACAAGCACAATATAGCCTTGCGATGAAGTGTCGTTGTCGTTGAATAGCAGCGAATGTTCCCTCAGCAGTCCGCCACAGGAATTGAAAACTTTTCACGGCCAGCAGTCACTGACATGTTGTTATTGCGACTGAACTAAACAGAGAGGAAAACGTTAATAGAATGTCTGCCAAAGCCAACTCTGAGAAAACTGGAGCAAAAAAGTCTGTTGATCACCCGAAATTTGCCGAAATGGTAAAACTTGCTATTCTCGCTCTAAAGGAGCGAAACGGTTCTTCAGTGCAAGCCATCGAAAAGTACATCCGAGCAAACTTCAAAGTGGGAGACAACGCAAGGCAGCACATCAAAACAGCTCTGAAGCGCGGCGAGGCCAACGGCCAATTTATTCACACTAAAGGCGTAGGCGCCACAGGATCCTTCAAGGTAAATAAGAAGGTTGAAAAGAAAACAGTGCCAGCGAAGAAAAAGCCCGTCGTGAAGTCAGAAAAGAAGGCGAAGAAGCCAGCAACTAAAAAGCTCCCTACAAAGAAAAAGCCGGCGGAGAAAGCAGTGAAAAACGAAAAGAAAAGCAGAAAGAAGGAGACAGTATCAAAGGACAGTAAAGCGAAGAAACCAACAGCTAAGAAGACGACGGGAACTAAAGCCGCTGTCAAAAAAACAGTGACAAAGAAGGTCAAGAGCGGTAGCAAGAAGTGAAAACAAGCAAACAAACAAACGGCTCCTTTAGGAGCCACCAAATAAATGAGAGCAATGACCAACCTCATGAAAACTGAGACATCATAATTATTGTCCTGTGGTTTACTTTCGGTTTATCCGTTTCACCCCTCTGAGATTATTCAATCTTAACTAGAAGCCAAAAATAAAAACACTACAGCGCACGATTTTATGTTAGGTCTGTTAGCGGAAAAGACCTCCCTCCAACAACACACACAAAATGCTTATGACGATCAGTAAATAAACAAATAAATAAGCGAGAGGAAAAGCCTATGAAAAATAACTCCCTTCCTCGCCGATTCTAGTTGAACTACCCGCATGTTTGATAAGATAGGAAATATCGGATACTTCGAGCTGATAGACGAATTTCTTCATTCAATAGTCCTGGGAGCTTGCGAAAAACTGATCAATTGTTGCTAGAACTGTGGCAATATGAAACTATTTTGTTTTTGTGGCTGCAGCTAGAAAGTAGAAGATGTATTTAACACGATATTTAGGACAGTGTTGGACATTGCTTTTACGAGATTTGGTGGCTCTTAAAAGAGCCGTTGTGTTAGTTTTGTTTTTCAGCGAAGCGTTCACTTGCTGCTAGTGTACTTCGTCACGGCTTTGGTGCCCTCGCTAACGGCATGCTTTGCTAGTTCTCCGGGAAGAAGCAGTCTGATGGCAGTTTGGATCTCGCGGGAACTGATGGTGGACTTCTTGTTGTAGTGGGCAAGGCGAGAAGATTCTACGGCTATGCGCTCGAAGATGTCGTTCACGAAAGAGTTCATGATCCCCATGGCTTTACTGGAGATCCCGGTGTCTGGGTGAACCTGTTTCAGCACCTTGTATATGTAGATGGCATAGCTTTCCTTTCTCCTTCCTCGCTTTTTCTTCTTGTCAGAGCCTTCGACCGCCCCGGATTTAGCCTTTCCTGCTCTCTTCTCTCCCTTTTTGGCAGCAGGTACTTTTGATGCCATGATTGCTTTTTGATTGTGGATGACACGCTTCTCAAAATGAGCCTGGTTTATTCGAGTTCGCCGCTAATGCTATTTATACAAGCGAATTCAATAGGATCAATTAGCATGCGGATCGCAATTTCGTTGCTTTTATATGATTGGTCGGGGCTTGATAATTATTTTGCCGCGAAATGACAAAGGCAGAAAAGGCGTATTTTGCATATCTTTTGAATTTTGCATGAGGCTCTGTGATTGGTGCGTTTTGATCCGCGAGGCACAGGGCGAGGGAAATAAATCTGACGTTGAAAGTTTTAGCCTGTTCAGTACAATCGCTACACTCAAGCTAGAGAGATTAAATCGTAACAGGTTCTGTATTTCCAAACGAAAATGACCGGCCGCGGCAAAGGCAAAGCTCAAGGTACTAAGTCTAAGACTCGGTCATCAAGAGCGGGACTCCAGTTTCCTGTTGGTCGCATCCACCGACTTCTTCGCAGAGGCAACTATGCAGAGCGTGTTGGCGCAGGTGCTCCAGTTTACCTGGCTGCAGTGTTGGAGTATTTAAGTGCCGAAATTCTCGAGTTGGCCGGAAACGCTGCGCGAGACAACAAGAAAAGCAGAATTATTCCCCGACACCTTCAGCTGGCTGTCCGAAATGACGAAGAGTTGAACAAACTCCTCGCCGGTGTCACCATCGCTCAGGGTGGTGTGCTTCCCAACATACAGGCAGTGCTTTTACCCAAGAAAACCGAAAAGAAACAGCACTGAGCTCAACGAGGAATCAGAAACAAAAACGGCTCTTTTAGGAGCCACCAATTTTCATATAAAGTCATAACCAATCATCGACTCATACGTTACTTATACATTAGCGTTTGTTGTTATCGCTGTTCTTGTTGAAATAGGTTGAATTTGTGATTTCACTGATCCTACCTCACAAATGTAACGTCGGTTTGCGAGGGAAGTTATATAACTTAGTATATGCTAGAACAGACTCGTTACTTATGTAACACTCCTGTGAGCGTAGAGAAAACACCGATAGGTCACGGCTACCTGGAAGCAAAAAAAGGAACAATGATAAAATACAGGACTACAGTTAGGGAATGTCGATTATCTCATAATTCAACACACAATCAGCTGCTAACACTAATTCAACTGCCTATCTAGGCCTTTGTCCCCTAAATTGGAAACTGTCTTGGATCGAAGCTAGTTGTGTATGTCTATTTATTTATAGTTTAGTATACTAACTAACTATGAAAGGCACTAGCAGAGGAAATCGATAACCTGTGTGTGTATATGTGAGATTCTACGATAACCTGTGGGTGTGTGTAAGAAATTGTTCGTGTTTAATTCTGTATGGGAGTACATTTGTTGGTTACAACTTTTATGACAGTTGTTGGCTCCTAAAGGAGCCGTTTGTTTTTCTTCGTAGTTCACATCTGAGGAAGGTTTAACCACCGAATCCGTACAGAGTACGCCCCTGCCGTTTAAGAGCGTAAACCACATCCATGGCGGTTACGGTCTTACGCTTTGCATGTTCGGTGTAGGTCACAGCATCACGGATGACATTCTCAAGAAAAACTTTCAGAACACCACGGGTTTCCTCGTAGATCAGACCAGAAATACGCTTGACGCCTCCTCGACGAGCTAAGCGACGGATGGCGGGCTTGGTGATTCCCTGGATGTTATCTCGAAGAATTTTTCGGTGACGCTTAGCGCCTCCTTTGCCCAAACCTTTGCCTCCTTTTCCGCGTCCTGACATATTAGCTTATCTTTAAATGGCTTCAAGGGCTTCAAAAGAACGATGTGTCATCACTAGTCATCTTTTTCTTACGTATCTTTCAGCTTGACCTCTCAGAAAACATAGCTTTTTCGTGTAGAGAAAGGTAACAATAGAAACAAAGAAAATTGCAAAATCTTTGGTAAGCCGCCCAGAATATTTTAACATGCAAATAGAGTTTGTCCCGCTAAGACCGCACCAATCATGTTGGACAATTTTTATCCAATCAGAGTACGGTATTCTCGTAATAAATCGAGCTGATCAAACTTTTTCAACAGGCACACATTTTGTGATCAACTTAGTATTTGTGAACGTTGTTAGCAGTTATGGCTCGTACAAAGCAAACAGCTCGAAAGTCAACAGGTGGAAAAGCACCTCGCAAACAGCTAGCAACCAAGGCGGCGCGTAAAAGCGCTCCTGCTACTGGCGGAGTGAAGAAGCCTCACCGTTACAGGCCCGGTACTGTGGCTCTCCGAGAAATCAGACGTTATCAGAAATCCACGGAATTGCTGATCCGCAAGTTGCCGTTCCAGCGTCTTGTACGGGAAATCGCACAGGATTTCAAGACCGATTTACGGTTCCAAAGTTCCGCTGTTTTGGCCCTTCAGGAGGCCAGCGAAGCGTACTTGGTCGGTCTCTTTGAGGACACCAACTTGTGTGCAATCCACGCTAAACGAGTCACCATCATGCCTAAAGACATCCAGCTGGCTCGCCGAATTCGCGGAGAGCGTGCATAAATCGCTCCCGTTCAACTCTACAAAACAAAACGGCTCTTTTAAGAGCCACTACCGGTTTAAAGAGGCAATGACCAACAAATTCTGAATTGTTGTTATTTCTTTTAATGAGTCCTATCGTCCCTAGGCTAGTTTTGTTCAGAAGTGAGTCTTAGCTTGCTGAAAAAATAAGCTTGTTACAGGTTTTGCCACTTACGTGTTTTGCGCGTGAGGCCTTCACCTGCCACATAAAGATTCAAGTTTTGTTCGCAAACTAAACGTTGCACTTCATTAATATACCGCTGAATTGACTTTAAACCCGCTGTCTGTATCAGTTGTGGTGAAATAGATCTTACGCTATAGAAAGATCTGTAAAATTAGCGAGTTGTGATAAGTTATAGCACACGTTTTTAGCGTCACTGTTGTGCGCGTGCAAGTGCAAGAGTGCAACAAAACTTTTTGTTAGTCTGTTTGTTGCGGTTGTTAGTCAAAAACTAAACCGTATAGTTCACGTAACATGCCTTACAATTGTCACGGTCATTTCTTACTTAATTCAGACTTGTTGAAACTACTCAAAAGTCGTTAAAAGAGAATTGAATTTAGTGCACGCTCTGAATTCGATTCAGAAATAGTGACGACATCATCGCTCATTCATGACATCAACAAAAGCGCTCGCATGCTAACAGTCGCCTTCCCTTTCTTGCAAATTCAGCATCAATTTGAGTGGATTTCTGCACAAATGTAAGTGAGATTATTACTTGTAAACATACGCTAGGTTTAAGAACAGTTTTCTATTATAAGGCACCTAAAGAAATCAATAAGAGCACTCGATTTACTGCACACAACAAAACAAGTCACGGACAACACTGTCCTTGTTTGATACAGAAGGTAATGCAGGTTTTTTGTAAAGAAAGGGTTATAGTAGCAATCTAAGAATTTTATCTTATTTTCCTCATCGTCTGCTTTGTTTCATCGGCGTTTTCCAATAGGTTTTACGGCGAATTTCGGCCAAGACTTACAAATTATGATGTAGAAACGCAAGCGAGCGGTCGTTCATGTCCTAAAAATAACCATTTAATGCGACTTAAATCGTTTCTTCCTCTTGTTTACTGACCAGAGAAAACAATTTCGCAACATATTTCGCAAAAATGGTTACTAATTGCAGGTTATGCAACAAGTAAGGTGGCCTTTAAGTTACTAAACAAGCACAATATAGCCTTGCGATGAAGTGTCGTTGTCGTTGAATAGCAGCGAATGTTCCCTCAGCAGTCCGCCACAGGAATTGAAAACTTTTCACGGCCAGCAGTCACTGACATGTTGTTATTGCGACTGAACTAAACAGAGAGGAAAACGTTAATAGAATGTCTGCCAAAGCCAACTCTGAGAAAACTGGAGCAAAAAAGTCTGTTGATCACCCGAAATTTGCCGAAATGGTAAAACTTGCTATTCTCGCTCTAAAGGAGCGAAACGGTTCTTCAGTGCAAGCCATCGAAAAGTACATCCGAGCAAACTTCAAAGTGGGAGACAACGCAAGGCAGCACATCAAAACAGCTCTGAAGCGCGGCGAGGCCAACGGCCAATTTATTCACACTAAAGGCGTAGGCGCCACAGGATCCTTCAAGGTAAATAAGAAGGTTGAAAAGAAAACAGTGCCAGCGAAGAAAAAGCCCGTCGTGAAGTCAGAAAAGAAGGCGAAGAAGCCAGCAACTAAAAAGCTCCCTACAAAGAAAAAGCCGGCGGAGAAAGCAGTGAAAAACGAAAAGAAAAGCAGAAAGAAGGAGACAGTATCAAAGGACAGTAAAGCGAAGAAACCAACAGCTAAGAAGACGACGGGAACTAAAGCCGCTGTCAAAAAAACAGTGACAAAGAAGGTCAAGAGCGGTAGCAAGAAGTGAAAACAAGCAAACAAACAAACGGCTCCTTTAGGAGCCACCAAATAAATGAGAGCAATGACCAACCTCATGAAAACTGAGACATCATAATTATTGTCCTGTGGTTTACTTTCGGTTTATCCGTTTCACCCCTCTGAGATTATTCAATCTTAACTAGAAGCCAAAAATAAAAACACTACAGCGCACGATTTTATGTTAGGTCTGTTAGCGGAAAAGACCTCCCTCCAACAACACACACAAAATGCTTATGACGATCAGTAAATAAACAAATAAATAAGCGAGAGGAAAAGCCTATGAAAAATAACTCCCTTCCTCGCCGATTCTAGTTGAACTACCCGCATGTTTGATAAGATAGGAAATATCGGATACTTCGAGCTGATAGACGAATTTCTTCATTCAATAGTCCTGGGAGCTTGCGAAAAACTGATCAATTGTTGCTAGAACTGTGGCAATATGAAACTATTTTGTTTTTGTGGCTGCAGCTAGAAAGTAGAAGATGTATTTAACACGATATTTAGGACAGTGTTGGACATTGCTTTTACGAGATTTGGTGGCTCTTAAAAGAGCCGTTGTGTTAGTTTTGTTTTTCAGCGAAGCGTTCACTTGCTGCTAGTGTACTTCGTCACGGCTTTGGTGCCCTCGCTAACGGCATGCTTTGCTAGTTCTCCGGGAAGAAGCAGTCTGATGGCAGTTTGGATCTCGCGGGAACTGATGGTGGACTTCTTGTTGTAGTGGGCAAGGCGAGAAGATTCTACGGCTATGCGCTCGAAGATGTCGTTCACGAAAGAGTTCATGATCCCCATGGCTTTACTGGAGATCCCGGTGTCTGGGTGAACCTGTTTCAGCACCTTGTATATGTAGATGGCATAGCTTTCCTTTCTCCTTCCTCGCTTTTTCTTCTTGTCAGAGCCTTCGACCGCCCCGGATTTAGCCTTTCCTGCTCTCTTCTCTCCCTTTTTGGCAGCAGGTACTTTTGATGCCATGATTGCTTTTTGATTGTGGATGACACGCTTCTCAAAATGAGCCTGGTTTATTCGAGTTCGCCGCTAATGCTATTTATACAAGCGAATTCAATAGGATCAATTAGCATGCGGATCGCAATTTCGTTGCTTTTATATGATTGGTCGGGGCTTGATAATTATTTTGCCGCGAAATGACAAAGGCAGAAAAGGCGTATTTTGCATATCTTTTGAATTTTGCATGAGGCTCTGTGATTGGTGCGTTTTGATCCGCGAGGCACAGGGCGAGGGAAATAAATCTGACGTTGAAAGTTTTAGCCTGTTCAGTACAATCGCTACACTCAAGCTAGAGAGATTAAATCGTAACAGGTTCTGTATTTCCAAACGAAAATGACCGGCCGCGGCAAAGGCAAAGCTCAAGGTACTAAGTCTAAGACTCGGTCATCAAGAGCGGGACTCCAGTTTCCTGTTGGTCGCATCCACCGACTTCTTCGCAGAGGCAACTATGCAGAGCGTGTTGGCGCAGGTGCTCCAGTTTACCTGGCTGCAGTGTTGGAGTATTTAAGTGCCGAAATTCTCGAGTTGGCCGGAAACGCTGCGCGAGACAACAAGAAAAGCAGAATTATTCCCCGACACCTTCAGCTGGCTGTCCGAAATGACGAAGAGTTGAACAAACTCCTCGCCGGTGTCACCATCGCTCAGGGTGGTGTGCTTCCCAACATACAGGCAGTGCTTTTACCCAAGAAAACCGAAAAGAAACAGCACTGAGCTCAACGAGGAATCAGAAACAAAAACGGCTCTTTTAGGAGCCACCAATTTTCATATAAAGTCATAACCAATCATCGACTCATACGTTACTTATACATTAGCGTTTGTTGTTATCGCTGTTCTTGTTGAAATAGGTTGAATTTGTGATTTCACTGATCCTACCTCACAAATGTAACGTCGGTTTGCGAGGGAAGTTATATAACTTAGTATATGCTAGAACAGACTCGTTACTTATGTAACACTCCTGTGAGCGTAGAGAAAACACCGATAGGTCACGGCTACCTGGAAGCAAAAAAAGGAACAATGATAAAATACAGGACTACAGTTAGG
>CAOKRL010000025.1:0-7500 GCA_948470475.1 Galaxea fascicularis
CGTGTGCCAAAATGGCGGTCAATTTTAGCGTTTTTAAAAATTCATAAAAAAAATCGCGTTTTTTAATGTGGACTTTTGAATGACAAAATAAAAAATTTGGTGACATGGGAACTTTAAAGGCCAAGCTCGTTTTCAGGACCCCCGGTAGTCTCACTTGACCTCACATGGCCTGCGTTTTGTAGGACAAGTTGACAGCTTTTTGTTCTTAGATCTCCAATTTCTTCACCCAGTACTAGTGTACATGTGAGTTGAACGATGTCGGTATTGAAAGCTGTTGTTAGTTTTTATCGAACGGATGAGGAAAGGCCAATCGAAAGGTACAAGGCAAGACTCAAAGTCCAAGAAGAGAATTGGACACTTTCAACGTTCAAGAAAAACGCCCGGGAAAAACGTTATTGACTTTCTTGGTCTTAACGAGCAAGCGAGGAAGTTCGGTCTTGGGTCATTTGACCTTAAACTTTACCGCCTCGCCAAAATCAGCGACAAAATAGAAAATTATTCTTTATCGACCCAGCAGCAGCTAGATCTGGAACTACGCCTGTTGCTTGACTCAGATAGTGAAAGCGAGCTGAACAGTACGTACTCTTAAAGTTATGAATTTTGTACTAAGATGCTGAAGATGCCGCGTGCCACGAAATTTGTGCTGGACTTTTATCTTGTGGATTGCAGAAACTAAAATAATTAGCTCCCAAAATGTTTGGGGAGTTAATTGTTTCCATAGCGAAAGTCTGGTTTTCTTGCTGGGGATTAATATTTGTGATTTTCAGGAGGTCGTACGCTCGAAATACCAGTAAAGCAACTAGCAGAGATGTCACTGTTTGTAAAACACGTTGCCGGTAAACATTGTCAATTTGTAACAATTCCCTGTTTTTCTCCGACGCTGCTGCAGACAGTCGTTCTGTACAGTCCTTCGCTATCGTAAAAAACACTGGACCCTGAAATTTTGTTTTGTTTTTGTTTTTGTTTTTTTATAACTGGATGCCTACTTGCAGATGCATTATTGATTCACGTGGACAACAGATACTAGAAGCTGCAAAATACGCCTCTGACATTCTCAGGAGATTGATTTATTTTCATAATGAACTGTTATCGGGAATGATCATTTTCATCCCTCACAAAAGAAATTAATTAAATTAATTAAATAAAGAAATTTAACACGCATACAACACCATATAAGTAAGGGTTATCGGCCTGAAGCGAGGGGTTATGTGATTTATTCCCCTCGTGCGTTGCCCGTAGGCGCAGCCCGAGGGCAACACACGAACCATCAAAAGTATCTATTCGAGTAAAAAATAAACTTTATGACAAATATTTAAAGACCAAATCTTGCTACTTTCACTCTAAGTTTAAACTTTATAAGAATAAATTAAACCATCTATTGAAATTAAAAATTGAAGCGTAGCCAGGATAAGACATATTAAAAGGTAAAAGACGTTCGCTGGCTAAAATATTTAAAAAATAACATGAGCTTTCGACTGTCAATCTACAGCCTTCGATGGATAAAATTGAAATGCGAAATGGTGAAATATATACAAAAAAGGTGAGATAAAATAGTAAGGAAAAACAAAAGAAAAATATAAAACGTGTAAATAGGTGACTATTGTTTAAAAAGAATACAATACTGGTCTGGAATCGGCTTAGAGTTATTGTCGGAATGCTTGGTGGCAGAGGTATGCCAAGCCTCCAGGGTTTTTCTAACGCGAAAAGAGCCTTTGTCAATGACACAAGAGTTGTCGAAATCTATGCGATGGTCGAATGACCAAGCATGTTTCGCAATATTTGAACCATTAGCAAATGTTTTTACATTCCTGATATGTTCTTTCTTCCGAGTATCAAAACAACGGCCGGTTTCACCAATGTAACACCAATCACAGTCAGCACAGGGTGAAAAAGGCCCCAAGTTTGCTCCAACTCCTAACCAAATCCCACACAAGAACATTGTTGCTGAAATAGAAGCCGCGATTAACCATCTACCAGAAGAATCGAAGGTTTTTATCCGTAATTCCACGGCTACGATCCTTCACAAAGCACGACTTCCTCCTCATAAGAACTTAAGTACAGATGAAAGAAAAGCCCTACAAGATTTAAAAAAAGACGAGACCAGGATTTTAATGAAAGCCGACAAAGGAAATTGCTTTGTTGTCCTTGATAAATGTGATTATGACAACAAGATGGACTCCTTACTTAGTGACCGCAACACCTACGAGTTGGTCCACAAATATCCTTTTAAGAGGATTGAACGTGAACTTAATAAAAGGCTTCTTGTCCTAAAAAACCAGCATAAGATCAGTGAGTCCACCTATCGCAAACTTCACTCCATTGATGCCATTCCCCCAGCCATTCGTGGATCAATTAAACATCGCAAACAAGGAAACCCTGTCAGACCCATTGTTTCATCTATCGGCTCAGCCCTTTACAATACTTCCAAGTTCCTTACAGACATCTTGTCACCTCTACAGAACTGTAATGGTCTCTCCGTCCCTAACTCTGCCAAGTTTGTTGAAGAAATGTCCAACGTCGACATCCAGGATGATGAAGTTATGCTATCCTTTGATGTAGTATCACTTTTTACTGCTATTCCCGTAGACAAAGCCTGTGACTACATAAACAACAAACTACTCAAAGATGATACACTTTCTTCACGTACGAGCTTGGATAGCACTGAAATCATTTCACTACTGGACTTTGTTTTATCTAACAACTACTTTATCTATGAAGACAAGACATATAAACAGATCCATGGCTGTGCGATGGGTAGCCCTGTCAGCCCGGTTGTGGCGAATTTATGCATGGAAGCGATCGAAGAATTAGCTATTAACACCTCTGTAGTACAACCTAAAGTCTGGAAACGCTATGTGGATGATAGCTTTTGCATCATAAAAAGGGACGCTGTCAACTCCTTTCACCCACACTACACTTAACTCCATCGACCCACACATCTCATTCACTATTGAAGAGGAATCTGACCAACAGATCGCTTTCTTAGATACATTGGTTTCTCGCAAGGACAACATTATTACCATCGGTGTATACCGTAAGGCAACCCACACGGATAGATATTTAGACTTTTTTTCTCACCATGACAAACGCCACAAGATTAGCACAGCTGAGACTCTCTTACACCGAGCAATTAAACTTCCTAGTACTTCGCAAGGGAAAAATACAGAAATCAACCATGTTACTGATGCTCTACGAGTTAATAACTATCCCTCCGATGTTATTTCCAGCATCTTAAAGCGGAAATTTTCCAAACCACCCGCACACTTCATCCCTACACCTGAAGAATTGGTTTGTATGTTTTTTAAATGGGCCGCACCTCATGAGAATCCCAACAGTTTTGCTGTCCTTCCATTTATCAATGGTGTCACGCAACCATTAACAAGAATTCTTCGGAAGCACGATATTCAAGTGGTAAACAAGCCCTTAAAAACTTTACAACAAGAATTTCCTTCCCCCAAGTTTAGGCCATCCATTGAATTTCAACCGAACGTGATTTATAAAATACCCTGTGCTGACTGTGATTGGTGTTACATTGGTGAAACCGGCCGTTGTTTTGATACTCGGAAGAAAGAACATATCAGGAATGTAAAAACATTTGCTAATGGTTCAAATATTGCGAAACATGCTTGGTCATTCGACCATCGCATAGATTTCGACAACTCTTGTGTCATTGACAAAGGCTCTTTTCGCGTTAGAAAAACCCTGGAGGCTTGGCATACCTCTGCCACCAAACATGCCGACAATAACTCTAAGCCGATTCCAGACCAGTATTGTATTCTTTTTAAACAATAGTCACCTATTTACACGTTTTATATTTTTCTTTTGTTTTTCCTTACTATTTTATCTCACCTTTTTTGTATATATTTCACCATTTCGCATTTCAATTTTATCCGTCGAAGGCTGTAGATTGACAGTCGAAAGCTCATGTTATTTTTTAAATATTTTAGCCAGCGAACGTCTTTTACCTTTTAATACATCTATTGAAACTAAGTAAAAAACAATATTACAGTAACTATTTTCTTAAAAACATTAAAGATAGTAAAAAAATTTGGAATGGTATTAAACAAATTATCCATTTTAAGCCTCCAACTAGTCATAGAACCATCAAAATTACTACAAATAATAATGTCATAACTGATTGTCATATGATTGCTGATATGTTCAATAATTTTTTTGCTAATATTGGCAAGGACCTTGCTTGCTCAATACCAAATGTTGACATGTCACCTTTAGAGTATTTAAAAACTCCTCTCTGTAATAGCTTTTTTATTTCACCTACAACAGCAGAGGAAATTGAATCTGAAATTACTAAACTGAAATCTAGCAAAGCCACTGGTCCTTTTAGTATACCTGTCACTATTCTCAAAATTCTGAAAACTGTTGTATCCAAGCCTCTAGAGGTTTTGTTCAATGCTTCCTTTGAGACTGGTATAGTGCCAGACAACTTCAAATTAGCAAATGTAATTCCAGTCTATAAAAAGGGATCCCAGACCTGCCTATCCAATTATCGTCCAATCTCGTTGCTGTCTATCTTCAATAAATTGCTTGAAAAGCTTATGTGCAATAGATTAGTTGATTTCCTTGAAAAGAAAAAAGTGTTTTTTGATAACCAATTTGGTTTTAGGGCTAAGCATTCCACTGATCATGCTATCCTTAGTATTGTTGATAAAATTGAAAGGGCAATTAATGAGAGGGATTTTTCTTGTGGTATATTCTTAGATTTCAGTAAGCATTTGATACCATAAATCATGAGATATTGTTAAAAAAACTGGAGTTCTATGGCATACGTGGGATTGCAAATCAGTGGTTAGTTCATATCTTGCAAATCGTCTGCAAACAGTCACTGTAAATGGTGTAACTTCTACCTCTGTCAATATTTCATGCGGCGTTCCTCAGGGGTCAGTCCTTGGACCAATTCTTTTTCTGTTATATATTAATGACTTTCACCATTGCTCTAAAGTTCTTGATTTCCATTTATTTGCTGATGACAGTAATTTATTCTGCAAACATAAAAACCTCACCTCTCTACAGGCAAGTATTAATGATGAACTGATGAACTGATGAACTAATGATGTTAATTCCTGGCTTTGTGCAAATAAACTTTCTCTTAATATAGAAAAAAACAGTTTTGTAATTTTTCATCCTCCTCAAAGAAAAGTACATTCAACTTCCACCTAACTTTAAATGGGAAACAGTTGCAACAGGATTCCTGTATTAAATACCTAGGAATTTTAATTGATTCAAATTTATCCTGGAAACCTCAAATTGCATGCATTGTAAAGAAAATTAAAAGAAGTGTAGGGATCTTGTCTAAGCTTCGCCATTATGCTAATATTGATATTCTTACTAATCTCTATTACTCTTTAATCTACCCATTTCTGACTTATGGTATAATTATCTGGGGTAATACATATTCAACTACACTTCAGCCTTTATATATTTTACAGAAAAAAGCAGTGCGAATCATGACTTTTTCCTCATTTGATGAACATTCAACTCCACTGTTTAGATTATTAGCAATTATGAAGCTCTCTGATCTTGTTACATTTCATATTGCACTTTTTATGCATAAATTTCATAACAGCTTATTACCTTCAAATTTTGATAGCTTCTTCAATGCAGTACTAAGTATCCATAATTACAATACACGTTGTGCAGCAAATCAATCTTATTACCTGCCTCGAGCTAGAACAAACTATGGAATATTCAATATTCGCTTTCAAGGACCAAAGGTATGGAACTCTCTTGGGAAAGATATAAAGTCAACTCCTTTCAGTAAATTTAAAACAAAATTAAAAAAATGAATTGCTGTGCCAGTATTAATGTTACTTTGGTTTCTGTTTTCCCTGAGTAACGAATTTCTCCTCAGTTATTTCTGATTTATTTGTTGCTCTACATTTAATTCTTCATTTATCATACTCAGGATTTCATTTCTAATATATTTGTCTTTTTCCCCATGACTTGTAAATTTCGTTTATTTAGAGTTATCTATAGTTTAATTTTGTGTGTGTGTGTGTGTGTTCTTCGGCGACCCAAATATTGTAATTTATTCTATGTAATTTGGCTTCCTAGCCTTGTTAACTTTCTAGTTATTTTAGGAAGCCAAGACCCTTTTAGTTTTAGTTTTTATTTCATGTAAATTTCAATGTTGTTAAGTGTAAGGGTCAATAAAGTTGTTGTTGTTGTTGTTGTTGTTGTTGTTGGAATAAATCACATAACCACGAGCTGAAGGCCGATAAATGGCTTATTTCTACATTGACGAGGATTCCTCAAGGGAATCAAAAATACACTGAAGAAAAATTCCTCTATTGTTCATCTTTCTTTTGTTTTTCAACACTCCATGCTGGCACTAGTGGGATTCACAAGTTTCTCGGCCTTTTAATTAGTTTAATTAGTTGTTCGTCTTGTTCGTAGTGAATGCTAGGAACAGGGCAGCAATGTTCAGCGATTCAGAGTCAGAACTGTTTATCACTCAAAGTAGGTTTAGCGGGAGCAGGTCAATTGACCTTTCGGAAAACAACTTTGAATCTTTATTTGCGGATGCAGACAAGGAGAAAGCAGTTGACAATTTCAATTTACGCACCGAGGATCTTTTTACCGACGTTTTTACAGATAAAGAAGATTCCGGCCGAGGGATCATTACTGTAAGCGACAAGGAAATTCAGGCGAGGAATGAAGCAAGAATACCACAAAACACTAAAAGGGCAACTTCATGGAGTACACGAGTTTGGGATGACTGGGTTACAGAGCGAAACTCGTTACCAATAAATGACAGCGACTCTTTCGTGGTAGCTCCAAACGGTGGAATTTTAAAGACACTTTGCAATTTAGAACTGTCGTTTTGGCTGAGCAAGTTTGTATATGAAGTAAGGAAGAAGGATAAGAATGAATACCCTCCAAATTCACTGTATTTATTTTTACATCAGCTCGGATTCCTTTGTTCTTTTAGGGGGGAATATATCACATAACCCCCAAATCAACTGTCTGAAAAGCTGGGTGCGGCTTTGATTGTTTAAAGGGAAGAGCGGGGCTAATGAACAGCTAATTTAAATGCGAGGGGATTATGTATTAATATGCAAGGGGGATAAGTCACTTATCACATAATCCCCTCGCATTTAAGGTGGTCTTCTACTCTAGAAAATGTATGAAAATCTTAGTTTTTTTGCTAAGAGGGAGAGGGTGGTGGTGTACCTTTAAACTCTTCTTTCTCCAAGGGTTTTGGTGGGGGGACTGGGAATGGTGTTTGTGTACATTGTCACGTGGCATGGGGTCACGTGACTACACTCGGTGCATTTGAATTCGCTTTCTGATCGACAAGATCGTCTGCAGAATTACCTTGAAAGTGAGTCCAAATTGCCTTAATTTTATGTTTTTTGGGTCATTTGCTGGTGCCGGAGCTCATCATCAAGGGCTGAGAAGGCTTAAACCTTGCCAATTTCAAAGAACTGTTTATTGGCACTGTGAATGTGACAAAATTTGTTCAAATGCTCGATTCGAGCT
>CAOKRL010000025.1:22500-42149 GCA_948470475.1 Galaxea fascicularis
ATGCATACTCTTATTGTTTTACGATAAATTTTCCTCTTACGGAGGAACGTTGCTTACTGTTATGTTGTGTTATATTATTGTTACATCATGCTGAGACTTCAATAACTTTTGAACTTATACATCATTATTACAGCTATCTTACCAGCCCTAAGCAGTCTTTTTTTTTAAAACAGTGTTATAATTTTCTTAAACTGTAAAGGAAGTTAACTCATGCACCAGAAGTAACTGTTCCAAACTTTAATTTTTTCAACAGATTCGTCATATTTACTCCTTGCCAAGTATGTAACAACCGTTTGAACGATCTGTCTTCAGCCTCTACAAACAATGTGGAACTCGGCAGAGGACCACTGATTCAACCTGTCAGGCTTCTATTGGGCTATGTGTAGTTCTAAAAACACTGGTTTGTGGCTTACTGCTTTCACAGCAAAAGGTGACAACTAAGCTAAACCATCTCATGCTTACTCTTATTGTCTGACGATAAATTTTCCTCTTACGGAGGAACATTATTACTGTTGTTATGTTATGTTATGTTATGTTATTGTTACATCATGTTGAGTCTTAAATAACTTTTGAACTTGTACATCAAATTTTAAAACGTTGTCTCAGGCTTACCAGCCCCTATTCTGTTTTCAAGACCTAATTGTCAACGTTAAAAATATCGCTACCAAACTCATTAGCCACAAAATGCTATCACTGACATTGGGGCAGGCCGTCGCGACAAGCAGCCATTTTTTTTTTTAATAAACAGTGTTATACTTTCCTTAACAAACTGTAAAGGAAGTTAAGGAAACTGAGGTTTAACCATTAATTACTGTTGTTGAGTTTTTTGATAACTACTGAAACTCTACTTTTGTCACCACTATGAAGATTATTAAACCCTCTTCACATTCTGTTCATTCCGTCCCAGTTGTTTGTAATGCTTTAACTGTTTCCTACCTTTGATTCTCGTCCCCAGTCCACGATCCTTCTGGGATCCTAGCCGCAGGACAGAAGGATCATAAGCTCTGGCGACGAGAATGCTGCAGCTCAAGAAATGCCGTTAACATCGCGCGACGAAAACAACACATGCGCCACTCGTTCTACAGCTAACAAATCCACAACCGCCCTTTTTAACAACACGAGTCGTTGATTGTTGTTTTTGTTATGCACCCCATGAGGACTTGGCATGTCGTACCATTGTTCGCAGCAATACTGCTAGCTAAAAAATAGTTTTAACACATCACACTAGCCCATATGAAACACTTCTGCAAAACATGACAGTATTATAACCAAAGAAGCCCTCTAACCCCCCTTTCAGAACGCCACACTCCTTTTCTTAGGACTCTTGCGTTTCCATCGAGTTAACCCAAATTTAAATGAACGCCAACCCCACTGTATTACATTTTATCCTCCAACATACAAGTTACTGACACCGTTTCTAATAAAATACTCAGTCCATGTTTCTATTTCCATTTTCACTGCTCATTCAAACTAATTGACTCTCGCTATCCATTCAAAGTTTAATCCTTTTGTACACCAACACACACCACATGAACGCCTCAAGGCGTCTTGTTACAATAACGAATTATGGGATTGAAAGCAGTTTTCAAAACAGCACCTACAAAAAGCGAACACAATGCCAAACAACCTCTAGCACTGTTTTCACAGCATCTCTATACTGCTCTCTTAACGTTTATGCCAGTCTGGTATCGCTGACTTGTTGCATCCATCACATAACAGAGCTTCTTGTCTTGAAGTTACTTTTTTTGTGCAAAATATACATTAATAGCTGTCCATGGTTGAAAATGACTGGTTTCAGCAAAAATCACAGCCCTGTTATACTGCAATGCCAGCCGATTAAGTGCCATGTGGTCACCATGATTAATACTTATTGTTTTGACTTTTCAATCGAACGTTTGATATCCGAACTTGATTTTTGTAAAACTTTAAAGTTTTTGGATGCTCCAGTTACTACAATTAATACTTATTGTTTTGAACTCTTTAATCACAGTTTGTTTTGTTCAGATTATTTTAAGTGTTGAATGATGTGGTCACCTAGGACTTTTGAGAGTTACTTTACGACTGCTTACTGGAACAATATTATCTTAAATAGGCTTGCTTTGTATATTGGTGGGGCTCGATTTCTTTGATGAAGTTCAATTGGGTCGGAAATCGAACTTACACAAAGTTGGAGTTCGGTGTTCAATTTTGTTCGCATGCCGAACTTGAACTCGTGATCAATCCACGGATTGAGTTCAACTGAGTTTGATTTCCGAACATTCGACTGATCATCCCCGGCTCAAATTCATTTTTACTCTGTAGAGTCAAGGGAACTATGGCTGCTCACAGATTGGAAGATACACAATAATACCACTTTTCTGAAAACCTGGAAGACTGATTGCGCTGAACTCTCTAGTTTTCGATCTGGATCGAAATCGCAGCAAAGTGATTGGAAGATATTGTTGAAGTCCTCTGTTCTTTGTTAGGGATACATATAATTAAATTCTTGAAACAATATCCTACTGAAGTTGAAAAACTCTCACCTTCTTTGCAACGTGCCGCAGCAGGGTAGGCGGAGCGTTCAATTTTCCCTCACGTATTGTAGTAATATAATAACGTGTGTTAATCGTTAGCCTGCAGTGCAGGCGTATTTTGGGCGCGTGAGTGCACATTTTTATGGCCGCCATCTTGGATTTGGTAACTGTAGAGGATTGGGGCGAGGAAATATATTTGCCGAGGGAGTAGGTGTTAAGTAGAAAAATGGGAAAAAGGGGAATGGGAGGGGAGGGAAAAAAATAAGTGCCCCACCCGCCACACCGCCTCTGCACCAACTCTCTACCGGTCAAGCATCCAATTACAATCCAAGATGGCGGCATCGAAAACCTGATTTATCAAGCGTTCGATCCGCGCCAAGATAAATAACGCCTGCATTGCATGCTAGTTAATCGTTTGTGTTATGACATGTAGTCACTTAGGAATGTTGATTAAAGCTTTACAACTCGGACTGCCGTTAATTTAAATTCATTTTTTCGCCCCATTTTGACGAACCGATTAGAGTCAGTTTTAACGCAATTTTGCATAATTTGTAATTTGATCACACTCGCGAGTCTGTGAAAGTGAATTCTCATCTCAACGTATTCGTATTTTCATGAAGCGATTGACGTCTTGCAAAATAATTGCCAGATATGCTTCATAATCTTTGTATTTGTTCTAATGAAAAGAAAACGATATTTTTAAGTTTCACTGTTTTGCATTTAGAACGCTTAACTGTTTTAATCAACTTTGCATGAAATTTTATCAAGCAATAGCGCAACATTTGTATATGCTCTTCACAGATCTGAGAGATAAATCTCCTCAAGTAAACCTATTAGAGGTATACATCCCGCTCCCCTTTAAGTTGATTGGTGTTTTTGGATGGTGTTAAATCACATTTGATTCCCATTATTGAATGGTTTGTGAGTTTGTTTTTTACTTGCGTGACCTGTCCACCGCATGCACTTCACGCGGCACAAATAAACCTGGAAATGAAAGTGTCGAATATTTTTTCGATTATGGTTTGATCAGTAAATTCGTATTGAATGTACCGGTATCACTGGTGCCAAGATGACCTTTGGTGGCGAGTCTACTGGTGGGGAGATGACTCTTGGTGATGAGTTCATTGGTAGCGAGTCTTCCTGGTGGCGAGGTGACTATTTACCGTCACACCATGTGCCTGGGCTTGACGTATTTTGTCCAATTATTGTTAGAAATGCTTTCAATGTAAAGTTCTGGATGATTATTTAAATGGGCTATTCCAGACATCTGAATTTCATAGTGCAGCTGTGCAGTTTCATAAAGTTGATGTGAAACTGACTTAAAGAAACAGTCACCACTCCCACCAACATCATGTGGTGCGAAACCAATCCGTGCAAGCCTGTCAGTTAAAGTGGTCCACGGTAAGTTGCCATTGACATTTTCGTTATGAAGTAAACTTCCTTTTAAATTTAAAGTTGAAGTACTTGCTGAAAACTGACACAACTCTGATTTTCTTGCTGACATAAAAAGATATGTTTGGTTGCAAGTGTATCCCTTGAAGTTTGTTTTGGTCTTCGTCTTCATAAGAAAAAAAACATGTTGACCAAAATGGTGTTCAGTGGTGTGCCACAGGTGCCAATTGTTAATAAGCAAGTTGTTTGGAACACTTTTTCTTAGTAAATTTTTAACTTTATGTCTAAATTTCTTTCTTTTTAAAACTTTAAAAACTCTATTAACAGGAATTTGAGATGGTTCTCTATCTCTTTTTCTTTTCTTATTTGCTTTATTGACAGGTAGAGCTTTGTCCAAATGTGTTATAGCTAGATGGGTGTTCTCAATGCGTGCTGTCCCTGCAACATTGCTAGTATATCAGGCTAAATCATCTCAATCTAGGGTAAGACTTTATCAAAGCTTTACAGGAGGGTTGTGTACAACTTTTAGAACTGAATTTCGCATTGATTTTATTGCCCAAGGTGAAGGATTTTGTTAGATGTAAGCTCATCACATTGCCCAAATGAAAACTGAGTACCACCGAGTGGTTGCAATCCCTTATGATAGGTGCGGTTACACGGGGCACTTTTACCGTGGGAAATTGCCCTTTTACCACGGGAAATTGTATTTAGTTGTGTGACCGACGTTTCCCGAGGTAAATTTCCCGTGTTAAATATCCATGTATACGTCAAAAAGATCACACGAAGCGCCCATGACATTGAACGTGGTAAGTTGCAATGGTGTTTTGATGCCCAAGGTAAAAGAGCTAATCACGATGCTCTGTTTCACAGCAAAATGACAAACTCGTTCGCGCCGGAATGTAGCAATATTCAATTTGTCCAATTTTATATTCAGTTTTGTATTATATGTTCAACTATGTGTCTAATATTCGACTTGTATTTAACATTCGACCTGCTTTTTAACATTCAACACGTTATTTAACATTCAACATTCAACTATTCATTTAACATTCAACTATTCATTCAACATTCAACTATTCATTTAACATTCAATTCTTCATTCAACATTCATCTGTCCATTTAACATTCAACTATTCATTCAACATTCAACTATTCATTTAACATTCAATTCTTTATTCAACATTCATCTGTCCATTTAACATTCAACTATTCATTCAACATTCAACTCTTCATATTCAATTCAACTTTCTTGAGCCCTCACTATTTCTGGCCAGTCACACATAGCACTGCTTGTTACAAGAGTTATCCTCTAAACTATTGTATTGCCCCACTTACAACAAGCAAGAAGCTAAATCGGTCAATAGAACCGAGATAGAAGCGGCAAACACGCGAACAGGAGTCGTATAGGTCTTCCAATCCCATTTTACCTGATCGAATTCGTGCCTTGTGTTATCATCTTCATAGGCTGCCATTTCCGTAACCGGCATTGCAGCCATGGACGCCGCCGCCATGTTTGTAACATGCAGTGCTATGGGTAGGTACTTTAAGTAAGGTTATTAAAGTGTGTCATAATATGAATTAAGTATTCCCATGTATCGCCATGTATCGCCATGTATAGCCATGTATTGCCATGTATTGCCATATATAGCCATGTATAGCTGTTACGAAAAAATTATTGCGTGACTCGCGTTACTGTCTGGAAGTGTCTAGAATCTTCTGCATATTTAATTAGTGCTTTATCATCGTGGTTTAGTAATTCTATTTTGAGCCGTTTGCATATGTCGCTGTAAATAGTTTCTTATTGTAATGTTACTTTATTTAGCCGAGTGGGAAAGTTCTAGAATTTTTTGTTGTGAAGTATATAAGCCGATCGGTGTAGCTTTAGAGTTTTTTTTAAGAAAAGAGTAGAAGAAGTAAGTCTGAGAGCTGAGAGCTGAGAGTTGGCGGAGGCCGTGTTTATTGAAGTGTGACAGAGGTCGCGTGTACATTTGGCGGAGGCTGTGGGTATTGAAGTGTGACGGAGTCGAGTGTAATTTTACAAGTCTAGTGTGAGCTTATTGTGAAGCCTTGTGTGGAGTTTACTACATTTCTTTGGAATAAATAATCTTGTTGCTGTTCCGACAACCCTGCGTTCTGTTTAGTCTACAAACAACCCACTTCTCACTTCTCAACACAACGAACTCGTAACAATAGCCATGTATAGCCATGTATAACCATATATAGCCATGTATTGCCATGCATCGCCACGTATAGCCATGTATTACCATGTATAGCCATGTATTGCCATGTATCGCCATGTATCGCCATGTATAGCCATGTATAGCTATGTATTGCCATGTATAGCATGTATTGCTATGTTGTTATGAGGATCAGAATTATTTTTAGTTTTCTGTCATGCAATTCCAGACTTTTCTAGAATTATCTTATAATCAGTAATATTCCAAAAATAGCTTTGTTGTGACTCAGCAGTTTCCACAAATAGTACACCTTGTAATAGGCTATAAATAACAACAGAACATTCTAGATACTTGAAGAAAAAGTATAAAAGCAGGCTTGTAAGTAATAGTGAAAAACTCTCTTGCCCGAGGGCTTGCCCTCGTGGCCGACTGTGATTGAACTTATGCTATGGAGGCTATACTGTGAGAAATCTATAATCCACTGCTATAACTATGGTGAAGCTATAAGCTATATCCGGAGAGAAGAAAGAGACGATAGCAGAAAAGAGAAGATAAAGAGTTCAGAATTTATTATGAAGTCCTCCGTACGGGTTTGTGTGCTCAGAGAAGCCAGTGAGTGGAAAGAATCCAGTGTATCAAGAAAGTCAAGCATTGTTGTCAAAGTTAATCAAGAAAGTCAAGAATTGTTGTCTCTAGATGATGGAGTTAAAGTTCAAAGTGAATGAAAGACAGTAAGCCTGTTTTACGAACTGCTTAACGTAATCTTTAACCTAACTAACTGTAACAGTGCATGTAGAACTAAATAAACAATATTTGAAAGGGTAACTGCTCGTTGTCACACTTTTGTTGTGTCCCTTATATCGTGCTCGGGAGCTCTTTTCACTTATGTCATGTTCGCGGACACCTCTTGGTTATTCCCGCACGTAACAATGTATAGCCATGTAGCGCCATGTATAGCCATATATAGCCATGTATATATATATATATCCCCTACCTTGTCACCTCGAAAGAAAAATTCCCCGGGATCCCACGTTCCTTACCACGTAAATCCCGCTTCGATTGCCGTGTTGCCAGCATGGTTGTCCTGATAGTGTAGTGGTTATCACACCCGACTAGTAACGGGGGGGACGTGGGTTCAAATCCCACTCAGGGCGAATTTTCTTTCAAAACATTTATTCAGTTTAATATGATTATTTGGGGTGCACAAGGTCAGGGGCCCTTTCATATACAGTATATATTAATTGAAAATAGCCTGTATCCCTTGTGGATCCTCCATTGTCATCCGCTAAGTTGACTTCGGTCGTGCATCATGAATTTGATCCTTAGTTGGATTTCAAAACGGAGTTATAGGCTTCCCCTACCTTGTCACCTCGAAAGAAAAATTCCCCGGGATCCCACGTTCCTTACCACGATTCGATTCGATTGCCGTGTTGCCAGCATGGTTGTCCTGATGGTGTAGTGGTTATCACACCCGACTAGTAACGGGGGGGACGTGGGTTCAAATCCCACTCAGGGCGAATTTTCTTTCAAAACATTTATTCAGTTATATATATATATATATATATAACTAGTATGGAACACGAGGACGGACAACTTCGAGCGAAAGAAAGTATATACACTAAAAAATATTAAAAAGATAAAATGTTTTATAAAAAGACGTTTCGGTCAGTGACCTTCATCAGTTACAGTGCAAGTGAAAATAACAATTTCCTTAAATACGTTTACAGAATAAAAGATGACAAAACATTACAAAGATGATTACATAACAGGGCGTGATAACACATAACAGCAAAAAATTAACAAGTGATGAACAATCGGTAGTTACTACCGTAGAACCAACAACTAATTTTAGAGTTAGATTTCGCAACCATAAGTTAGCTTTGTTAGCGCTAGGTAAGCTGGGGGCTCCCATCTGGGAATTTATTACAATGTTGTTGTTTAAGGGCCCAGGTCGGGGCGCCTTTTGTGCCCTATCTCGGCATGGTTTCAGGGGCTTGGATTGGGAATTTTGTTTTAACTCTCGCCCTTTTATTTTTAACGCCAGTTCCTTGACACTTTCAGTGGACTCGACAGCTTTATCTTTTCTTCTTTATTTCATTTCATCTGTATGCTTGTATTCGCTTATTTTACCTTTCATTTTGTTTTTCCAGTAGATTTATATCGTATTGTTCTAGTTTCACGCGTAGTAACTACCGATTGTTCATCACTTGTTAATTTTTTGCTGTTATGTGTTATCACGCCCTGTTATGTAATCATCTTTGTAATGTTTTGTCATCTTTTATTCTGTAAACGTATTTAAGGAAATTGTTATTTTCACTTGCACTGTAACTGATGAAGGTCACTGACCGAAACGTCTTTTTATAAAACATTTTATCTTTTTAATATTTTTTAGTGTATATACTTTCTTTCGCTCGAAGTTGTCCGTCTTCGTGTTCCATACTAGTTTTTAATTTACTTCTCGAGGTTTGGACTGTGAATCCCTTCGGATCCTTCTGGCGCAGTAGCATCTCTGTTGGCTCGAAGCACTTTAATTATATATATATATATATATAATCCCGTTCAGGACAATTTTCAGAGTTTCACTTGTGTTTGTTTATGTCTTTATTTCACTGGTTTCAGTTTAATTTGAGAGTATTTATATATATATATATATCTGTCTGGATTTGCAAAAAGGTACCTCCAGGATTTTTTAGCAACAGTCTCATTTCAGGCTTGTTCAGCACTTGACCACTTTTGCTTTGTCGTTCTGTTTTTAGTACACAAAACCTCCTAACAAGCTGCAGTAGACAAAAAAAAACGTGTTTTTAATGCTATTTACATCTTTCCCCATCCCCCCCCCATTATTCACCTCTCCCCTACATATCATTTCCCACAATTCTCTTTGAGTCATAAGTCACTAATTTGAAATCAGCGCGCGCGTTAGAAGTTGTTTTCAGTGGTCGGTTAATCTTCTCCATTTCTTTTTGGCCGCCTACAGTGAAGTTTTCCGGAAGGCATCATTAAGCCTTATGAAGGAACAATTCTCACGATTGGCAAAGTCTGCCGTCGTCCAATATGTTACCGTATTCCGTCTTATTTTGGCTAAACGGGTGAGACACCGATCTCGGGCTTGAGACGGAAAGGCATCATATTGCGAGCTTTGCTGTGGGCGGTGACGAGTCTCTGGCCTGAAAAGGTAGTTTGTAGGAGTCAGATGTATTCGGCGAGAGCAAAATTAAAGCTGATTTGTGACCAGGCCAGAGACTTAGTTAAAATTTGTTGTCAATACCGCCCTCTAGTTGTCCGTTTGAAAACGAATGGGTACATCCGGGATCTTGAATAAATCGACTGTGTCAGCAAAGTCTACATGTGATGATTTATGTGGAGAAAGCGAGAGTTATTGAGAGAGGGAGAGTAATTTGATGATACTTTGCCCGTATCAAGTGTGGAAACATTGTGCTTGGTTTGGTTGTGGATAGCTTTATCAGTGCCGCGAACGTGGATAATTGTGTGATTTCCTCAACTTGTTGACAGACGAATTTCAGGTATGTCGTGGTGCTCGTGTTATAAGAATAGTGTGTGCAAGCATAAAAACGCTTCGTGAGTGTTTAGCTGAAGTGATTTTGTCTTAGACAACCGATTCTGGGCTCAAGAACGGTAAATTCTGGATCTGTTTTAGTCGGGCATCTCGCTCTGAGCCCTCATAGTTTACGAGACCGAAAGTTCATAATTTCTGTGCTTTTACTAAATGTTGTTTATTTCATTACAAATCTGTCGCTTTTGCCAAGATCGACTTTTCGTCTGTTTCTAGCGATTAATTTGTCCATTTAAGCCCTACCTAGCGACATTCCACTGTTCTTTATCACCTCAAGGGTCAAATTGTTACAACGCACTTGAAATTTCTGTAGGCACCTTTTTACAAATTCAGACAGATATATATATATATATATAAATACTCTCAAATTAAACTGAAACCAGTGAAATAAAGACATAAACAAACACAAGTGAAACTCTGAAAATTGTCCTGAACGGGATTTGAACCCGCGTCCTCGACTTTCTAGTGCCGATGTGTTAACCACTACACCATCAAGACAGCCACGCTAGTGCGTAACCGAATTAACGGCTTTATGGCTCACGGGACTCCCCAGATAAATTTTCCGAGTTCACAGCAGGTCACTGGAAGGTGTTAACACCTTTTTGACACTATAAATACTCTCAAATTAAACTGAAACCAGTGAAATAAAGACATAAACAAACACAAGTGAAACTCTGAAAATTGTCCTGAACGGGATTTGAACCCGCGTCCTCGACTTTCTAGTGCCGATGTATATATATATATATATATATATATATATATATATATATATATATATAACTTGCACAAAAGAGGATGGTCTTCCAATAAAAAGCACTTTATTTTAAACCCAACGCGTTTCGGCTTCTGCCTTCATCAGGGGTTTCTGCTTTGTGATTGCTTAATTACATTTGATAAGTGCTATTTACAGTGACGTAGTAAATGGTGCGACTTGTAATTGTGCGTCAATTAGTTGCTGACGTCACATGAGAATAGTTTTCCCATAAAGCACGTAATTTGTAGGCCTTGAGTGGAGCGCCCTTTAAGACGTATGTTTTAAAACATTATTATTGTACGGTTTTTGCTTTATAAAGGTTTTTTTGCGTCTGCCAAACTCTAGCCTATTCTTTTATTCAGTCCATTAGGCTGTAAAGTATTTAGCCTTCTTTGCCAAAATATTTCCCGTCTTCGAAGTATTTCCCTTTTCTTTTCCATGATCATTTCATCTCGTTTTATTTGTTCGATGATCGTGATTGTTACATCATTATCAAAGTTATGAGTTCTGGTGTTGTAAAGGAAATGCTCGGTGAGTTCACAGCTACTGACTCCTTTTTTAATGTGGTTCCTGTGATTGTTAAGACGGATGTTAAAGGGTGTCTCGCTCTTTCCAACATACTGTAACTTACAAATATTGCATTCAATGATGTAAATAACCCAAGAAGATTGACAATCCACTGTGTGGAGTATATCGAAGACCTTGCAATTTCTTATCCCTGTAAAGGTTGATGCCTTGTTTATCTGATTACACCAGCTACACCTTGGTTTGTTGCAAGGGCCACAACCGCCTCTTATGCTGGAATGATTGTCAGGTGTCTTTCTTTTCAAGGTAGTGCTCACGAGTGTATCTCGGAGGCTTTTGGGTCGTCTATATGCAATCAAAGGTCGTTCTCGAAAAATGTGGGCCAATCTTTCTTTCGATTGAAGAAAGTGCCAGTGTCTATTTGCTACTCCAGCAATGAACATGGTGTGGGGGTTGTATGTCGTTACTAGGGGAATGCGACTTATGGTTTTCCTTTCCCTAGCGCGTAAACTCTCCTCCTGTGTTAGCGAGATTACTTTTCTCATTTCTGTCAAGACTTTGTTTCTCTTATAGCCGCACGCGACAAAAAAATCGGAATATTCCATTATCCTTTGCTCAAGTATGTCTGTTGATGAGCAAATCCTCCTAAGCCTTAACGCCTGGCTATAAGGGATACTGTATTTCAAATGGGGTGGGTGTGCTGAGGTCCAGTGTAGATATGGGTGAGTATCGGTGGGTTTCTGGTAGACGTCCGTACTGATGCGACCACTTGCATCCTTGATGATTGTGGTGTCCAGAAAGTTCAATGAATCACTGGAGATTTCGTGTGTGAATTTGATGGATGGTACGACGCTATTTAGATAACCTATGAAGGTATATATATATATATAGGTATAATAAAACGACGAAGAGACAAACTCTTGACAGTTCCAGCGTTTAATCGACGTTTCGGCCTTCGGCCTTCCTCAGGATAGTTTAAAAGTTAAAAATTAAAAAACTATATACAATGGTTGTGGGTGGCAGAGTTACGGGCTTTTATATAGTACACAGAAAATGGAAATTAAGGTTACGTAACAAAAAAAAAAGGTCTTGATTACAAGCTAGGCAAAACAAAAAACAATTGATAAAAAGGAACAAACAGACTAATTGGATAGATCATGCTATTACGTAACAAACTCCCCATTGAGGGCCTCTGAATGAATGTGCGGGTCAATGTCACAACAAGGTCCTCAAAGGGGGCCCCTAAACAATGTAATAGATTCCCAATTGAAAGCCCCTGAATGAAAAACCAAACACAAACATAACAGAATCCCCCAATAGAGTTTTTGAACAAAGACAGCAACGACTAAGTGAAGGCTAACAAAACAAAAGGGCAGGATTACAAACTGGAAACATTCAAAGCTAGATGGGAGCTAACGAGGTCCTACAGACAGCAAAAATAACGATGATTACAAATTTGGGCTGAAAAGAATTTACACTACAATAGAGACAAAGTCAGCTGTTGTAGCAAATACGATTTTTGGATTTGAATTCACGCCTTTTGTTAAGACCGTGTGGATATAATGAAAAGAGTTGTGAGGTCCAATATGCTTCTCTGGTGAGGAGCAGTTGTTCAAGATGGGTTGCATTTTTGTGGTTTTCAACTTGTTCGATAATAATAAAACTAATTTGACAAATTTGATGCTCAAAAGAATTGTAATGGACCGCCAGCTCACATGTTCTTCTGTTCTTAAGCATTGATGATTTATGGTTACGAAAACGAACCTTGAATTCTGTTGAAGTGGAGCCCACGTACTGCTTTTTGCATTTGTTACAAGCAGCCAAATAAATGACATTTTTGGAAGTGCAGCTTAATTTCTGATTAATCCTATATATGCGGCCCGTAGCAAAACTCTTAAACTTAGTATCTTGAATCAAAAAATGTTTACAAAGGTCACAACAACAACAAGGAAACTGCCGCCAAGACTATTTGGAGAAGAATTAAAAGACAAATGGAAAAGGTAGAGATTGATTTGAAGAGGAGAGCGCGACAGAAGTTTCGGCAGGCCACTCCCTACAACCCAGCGCCATCAGATCAATTCACACCACCGGAGAATTCAAGAACCAGGTTGAGGAGGTTCCGAAGACCAGTAACAGAGCCCCTACTCGTGATGAGACCAGTAACAGAGCCCCTACTCGTGATGAGAACGATGTGGTGGCAAGACCGGATATCTACTTGCCGGATTTAAATCCCATTAATCTAACATCTTCTGAACTCACCGATGCAGAGCGCTCTCTTTTGACTAAAGGACCAGCGTTCTGTCCTACGCCAAAGGATGTCAACTGGCAGAAGGTAATCGATGATTTGGATAAATTTGAAAGGAGAATCCGCCTCGCCTTCTTCCATCATGGCAGAAATCCGGATGAAAACCCAAGGAAAGTTGATGATCGTTTACCAGCTATTCCTTCAGCTACCAATTGGATGCCTCCTAAGTGTAGTTCTCCAGAAGTCGAAGTCTTCATCAATAATGTGAGAAAGGATATCCTGGAACCCCAAAATGTGAGAACTGTCAAGGACAACTTAACTAAAGACGAAAGGTTAGCACTATGTAATCTTAAGTCTAGTGATAAAGTTATCAGAATTCAAGACAAGGGCTCTAGATTTGTAATCCTTAATCAAGAAGAATATCAAGATAAAATGTTAGGGCAACTTAACAACAACTTGCATTATAATAAGGTGAATAGCGATCCAACACCGGAGCATTTTGAAAAGGTCAAAAATTGGGGACGCAAATGGCTCGGTGAAGGTCAGATAAGTCAAGAGATTGCCACATGGGTTACCAATTTGGAACCTAAACCGGGGGTAGCTTTTGGTAATGTGAAAACACATAAAGAGGGCAATCCACTCCGATTAATTACATCCTGCTGTGGAACGTCAATCGAAAGACTTTCTGCCTTCACCGAGTTTTATCTCAAGCCTTTAGCACAGAACCTTCCATCATTCGTTAAAGACACAAGTGATCTAATTAACAAAATTCAGGCTTTAAATGCTGAGAAAGGTCCCCTACCCCCTGGTAGTTTGCTTGTATCTTGGGATGTTGTGGCTATGTTTCCCAACATTGATAATAACCTAGGAATCTCAGCTGTTAGAAAGGCGCTTGATTCTAGGAAAGATAAATTTCCATCTACGGATTGTATAGTCGAAGCCGTTGAGATTTGTCTTCAAATCAATAATTGTCAATTTGCAGATCAAAATTTTATTCAGAAACATGGCACTGCCATGGGCCCTAAAAATGCCTGCAGTTACGCCGATTTGGCAATGGGATTAATTGATGAGAAGGCTAAACTTGGAGGTGCAAGCAAGCCTATGCTTTGGTGGAGGTATAGAGATGATGTGTTTGATCTGTGGACTCTTGGTTTGCCGAAATTGCTAGAATTTACGGAGTATATTAATTCACTCTATCCCACCATCAAGTTTGAATTGGTATATTCGGAGAGTAGCCTCAACGTTCTTGATCTTACTTTGCACCTCCAAGATGGGTTTATAATCACTGATATTTATGCTAAGCCCACCGATAGTCATCTTTATTTACCTTTTTCGAGTTCGCACCCATCACATTGTATGCGTGCAATCCCCTATGGGGTGGCTCTTCGAATTAAACGCAATTGTTCTACAGACCAATTTTTGAACAAGAGATGTGAAGAATAAATAGGATATCTGTGCTCACAAAATTACAGCAAGGAATTAGTGGACAGACAATTTGAAAAAGCATTAAGCCATGAGAGGTCCGAACTCCTAACCAAAAGAGTCAAGCCAAAGAAAAAGGTTTTTCCTCTAGTGCTTGACTACAACCCAATTCTTCCAGACATCCAGCAGGTGATTAAAAAACATTCCCACTTACTTAGATTGTCTCCTGAGCTTTTAGAGATTTTTCTATCAAAGTCGATTTTTCCAGCTTACCGCAGAACAAAAAACCTAAAAGAGATCTTAGCTCCATCTAAATTTCGGAACATTGAAGCCAGAAATGAAACCTCGGAAGATGATCGAGGTTGTTGCAAATGTAACAAAAGATGTGACCTTTGTAAACATTTTTTGATTCAAGATACTAAGTTTAAGAGTTTTGCTACGGGCCGCATATATAGGATTAATCAGAAATTAAGCTGCACTTCCAAAAATGTCATTTATTTGGCTGCTTGTAACAAATGCAAAAAGCAGTACGTGGGCTCCACTTCAACAGAATTCAAGGTTCGTTTTCGTAACCATAAATCATCAATGCTTAAGAACAGAAGAACATGTGAGCTGGCGGTCCATTACAATTCTTTTGAGCATCAAATTTGTCAAATTAGTTTTATTATTATCGAACAAATTGAATACCACAAAAATGCAACCCATCTTGAACAACTGCTCCTCACCAGAGAAGCATATTGGACCTCACAACTCTTTTCATTATATCCACACGGTCTTAACAAAAGGCGTGAATTCAAATCCAAAAATCGTATTTGCTACAACAGCTGACTTTGTCTCTATTGTAGTGTAAATTCTTTTCAGCCCAAATTTGTAATCATCGTTATTTTTGCTGTCTGTAGGACCTCGTTAGCTCCCATCTAGCTTTGAATGTTTCCAGTTTGTAATCCTGCCCTTTTGTTTTGTTAGCCTTCACTTAGTCGTTGCTGTCTTTGTTCAAAAACTCTATTGGGGGATTCTGTTATGTTTGTGTTTGGTTTTTCATTCAGGGGCTTTCAATTGGGAATCTATTACATTGTTTAGGGGCCCCCTTTGAGGACCTTGTTGTGACATTGACCCGCACATTCATTCAGAGGCCCTCAATGGGGAGTTTGTTACGTAATAGCACGATCTATCCAATTAGTCTGTTTGTTTCTTTTTATCAATTGTTTTTTGTTTTGCCTAGCTTGTAATCAAGACCTTTTCTTTTGTTACGTAACCTTAATTTCCATTTTCTGTGTACTATATAAAAACCCGTAACTCTGCCACCCACAACCATTGTATATAGTTTTTTTTAATTTTTAACTTTTAAACTATCCTGAGGAAGGCTGAAGGCCGAAACGTCGATTAAACGCTGGAACTGTCAAGAGTTTGTCTCTTCGTCGTTTTATTATACCTATCTACAGATTTACGGAGAGACACGTATCCTCTGGATCCTCTTACTGGGAGTTCATCGTTGGGTAAACTGCTTTCATTCTCACTATATATATATATATATATATATATATATATATATATATATAAAATCTTTCACAAGCATCCAATACGTGTAGATGTTTTCTTCAAGAAGCAATATATAAAACACAAATGAAGACAAGACACGTTTATAGAGAACGTTTATAGGTGTTCTCTATAAACGTGTCTTGTCTTCATTTGTGTTTTATATATATATATATATATATATATATATATATATATATATATATATATATATATATTTGACATAAATGAAGACAAGATTGTTTTTGTTTGTCACCTATATTTCGGCCGGATAGACCGGCCTTCCTCAGGGTGAATGGCCGTTGTAAACGTTGCACGCCATCTAAATACAAGTTTACAAGTTATGACGCGACACGCGCTATAAAAAACCGTTACAACCGATAGATTGCCTTGCGCGCGCTAGTTAAGTGCATACAAAATTTTAATTTTTTGGAGCTCGCGCTAGTAAAACCCGCGCGAGCGTCAAAAAAATTATGAATTAACGTCTCCTGACTCTTGTCCCTCTGTTTTGGTTAAAGAAAAAGTCACTTTCATTGAGTCCATGGGGCTGCAAAGTCTTTAGTCTGTACGCCCACTGGCCCTCTTTGTCTTGAAGCTTTGCCTCCTCTGCCACTTTGTCAATGAGTTTAATACTAACGTCTACCAGGCCATTATGACCGGGACTGTTGAAATGTTTATAAATAAGGTCGTCCCTCTCCTTATCACTGTTGGAAAGTTTCACGTGAGCTCTAAGACGGCTCTTATGATTATTAAACCTCAATCGGAATTTCGTCGACGTAGACCCAACATACTGGATGCCGCATACTCTACAACACATCAGATAGACAACATTTTTAGAATTACAGTTTAACTCATAATTGATCGAAAAGTTACGTCCAGTGGTCTTAGATGTAAACGTATCCCCTGGGCATAGGTAGTCGCATACTTGGCATCTCTCATTCCCACACTTGACAGTTCCTTTAGGTATTTCGCCTGTGCGCATCGTCTTCAACTTCGCATGCACTAAGTAGTCTCCTAGGCTTTTTGGTCTACGAAAATCCATCATTGGAAGGTCCCTAATTGCCTTCTTACATTTGTCAGAGCAGTGAAGGAGAGGTTGAAGTTCCCGAAGAATACCGCCAATATTTGGTAAGCCTGGATGATACGTGACCACCATTGGTATTCTGTCTTTTCTTTCATTGGAACGTGGTGTTAGTGCATCCTTCCTCGCTACCAATCTCGCTCTATGAATTTGCTGTTTGACATAACGTCTTTTATACCCCCTTGCCACCAGAAAATCAGTTAGGTCCTTAGCTCTTCGTTCAAATGCCTCCATCGTTGAGCATATACGACGAAGTCTCATGGCCTGAGCATAAGGAATACTTTCCTTACACTTTCGCGGATGGCATGACGTGTAGTACAGGTACTGGTGTTTGTCCGTCTGTTTCACATACAAATCTGTTTCGATTTTACCGCTGTTGTTAATTACCTGCACGTCCAGGTAGTTAATAGACTCACGAGACCAGTTCCATGTGAATTTGATCGTGCCATGGGCCTCATTGATGAAAGTCAAAAATTCTCTCAACTCCTCCTCATATATATATATAACTGTTAGTAGATCTCTCAAGCCAACAAAGGTGTCACTGCGTCAGGAGGATCAGTAGGATTCTCAGTCCAAACCTCACAGCATGAATGAATGTAAAACGTTAAAAAGGAAGCGAGGATGGACAACTTCTGACGTTAAAAAAAGGATAAAAACTATAATAAAACGTTTCGGTCGAAGACCTTCTTCAGTTATTACAACTTTAGAATAAAAACGGACCTTAAATAGGGTAAAAGTGCTAAAAATTACGTAATTACATTTGACAACTAACTGACTAACGAATAAGGTACGAAATTACAAAAAAGAACAACAAGTAATGGTAATTAGCAGACGACAAAAAAAAGCAGAATCAGCGGAGCGAAAAAATACTGAATAGACGCCGTTATGAACAACTAACAAAAGAGGGATAAAAATTAAGTAATAAAAATCTGGCTACGACTAACACAGCAACTGAAGAAGCAATGCAAGTATTAAAAGCGAATGTCTAAAGATTAGAAAGGTAACCCACCCCGACGTAGAAATCAAGCGTTACATCGTGACAAAATCCCAAAACGAGGCCTTTGGAGCCCGAAAGGGCCGACAAACAACAAAATCCCTGGAGGGGCCCTTAAACAATGTAATAAGTTCCCCAAACAGGGCCTTTGAGTCCAATCGACACCCAAAAGGCTGACAAAATCCAAGAAAAGGGCCTTTGAACGATTGTTCACGCAAGAACGTAAGCTGGAAGGGGGGAAATTAATTATAACAGATTCTGTTTTTAGAATGAAATTCCTTCCTTTTATTTAAGCCGTGAGGTGCCAGAGAGAACAGCTGGGCACTCCAATAAGCCTCTTTAGTGATTAAAAGCCTATCGACCTCTTCAAGGTTGTTTAAAGCCCGCACCTGATCGATGCACTGAAAAGAAAAATCACCTAGAGTGTGTGGGATTTTGTTGAAATGCACCGCTACCTCACAAGTTGTTTTGTTTGTGAGCATAGCGGACTTATGGTTACGAAACCTAATTCTGAAATCAGTGGTGGTAGATCCCACATATTGCAAGCGACATTTCTTGCAAGAAGCCAAGTAGATAACGTTTTTAGAATCACAGGAAAGTCTGGAATGGATAGTGTATTCTTTGCCCGTCTGAAAACTAGGAAATGATTTAGATTCCACAAAGAAATTACGGCAGAGGTCGCATCTATTCCTATCACATTTGAAACAACCATTCATGTGGTGAGTTGACTGTCCCTCTTCGGCGGTTTTGAAACGGGATGGTGCCAGCAGCTCTTTAAGATTTTTTGTCCGACGAAAGGCGGGTATGACAGAGCCTTGAGGGAAAAGTTCTTTTAATTTAGGGTTAGATTGTAAAATAAACAAATGCTTTCTAATTATGTTACCCACATCGGGTAAATTAGGATTAAAAGTAGTAACAAAAGGAAATAATTTCTTCTTTTCTTTTCCGCGGGTCCTAAGTAAATCATTCCTAGAAATAACAGAGGCTTTGGAGAATTGGTCATGAACTAATTTGGAAGGATATCCTTGGTTTAGAAGGTACCCTTTGTACTCAGCTGTTCTCTCGGCAAGGAAAGTTTCATCAGAGCAATTTCTTTTGAGTCTTGTGGCTACTCCAAAAGGAATAGCCTTGAAAACATGCTTAGGATGGCAGCTAGAGGGTGGAAGATACAAATGGCTGTCCGTAGGTTTAGAATAGACATCTGTCCTAATAAACCCATCAATAAGATATAAAGTAAGATCGAGTACATGGAGCTCACGCTCAGAAAAAACTAATTCAAATTTGATAGTAGGATACAGAGAGTTAATATAATCAGTGAATTGATGTAAAGCGGGAAGGCCTTGCTGCCAGAGATCAAAAACATCGTCACGGTATCGCCACCATAAGGACGGCTTTATCGGACCAGAAAACTTAGCTTTGAGATCTATCTCGCCCAT
>CAOKRL010000026.1:0-40226 GCA_948470475.1 Galaxea fascicularis
AGGTTTGCTTGCGTTTGCAGTCAGTTATCAGGATTTTGCGGTGTTTACTAAGTACGTACGGCACAGAAATGCGAGTGACTCACTTCAGTTGATGTCCGTTGACTTGCAGCGCGACAGTGGAAAATTCAACAAGCTCTACCCGCGGAGGAAGAGAAACACTCGGAGGAAGGCGGTGGGTTCTGCCAACAGTGAGTACATTTTTGTGTTTTTTTCTTGGGTTAGAATAGCCGTCGGTCGGTCGGAGTGTGTTTGAAAAATAGCCGTTAAATTGGCCGATCGGCGGTCGGAAAAAATCCCCTCGGTCGTTGCTGTTCGATTGTGGTCGTTGCCCGATTGATTTTCCTTGTTTTGTCGTTGGTTTTAGGCCGTAAAGGCGCTGGAATGCGGTCGAATAGCCTGCAATTGCCGCCTGAGCTGTTGTTGTTGAGATAATTTGATGTCACAAGCGTTAATTTGATGTCACAAGGGAAACGTAAACATCCTATCTCGCGCGCTGACGAACTCCGATCGCGCTGGCGGTTTTAGGCCGTTTAAATTGTTTTGAGTGCGCTGTGTTTGGTTTTGTAGAGCATTTGGCCTTCCCCACTTGCTATTACTTGCTATGTAAGCCCGTAGTGTTGCTTGGTAATAATGAAATGGCTTAGTACAGTGGGTAAAAATGCAAAAGGGAAGCCTACAACACGGGGTATTCCCAGGCGGTCACCCATCCAAGTACTAACCCCGCCCGACAGGGCTTAACTTCGGTGATCGGACGAGAACCGGTGTTTTCCCTGTGGTATGGTCGTAGACGAAAGATAAGGGGCGAAAATTTACTGTTTTATAAGTGGACTTGTAAACGAGACATTTCTTGAGACTTGACTCGGGAAGAGTTTCAATTGAAAATCTGCTGGAACTTAGTCCCGCACGTTTTGGCGCCAAATTGGCAGCGAAACGCCAAGTCAGCTGTAAACGTCAAGGTATGTGGAGACTAGCCTCGTTTGAAGGTTATCGATTTTGCCCTGTGTTTGTCTGTGAACGGGCGAACTGTTATGTCACTAGGGAATGCATATCTTTTGCAAGATTGAAGCGATTTTTGCGCCTGGTTTAGCGGTGCGTGTTGTCCATGACGCTAGTACAATGCACCTGCCAGTCAGTTCCCTTAGAGGGGGTGGTAGGGGCTCAAGTTGATGGAAGCATAGCTCGGGACGCGACAGTTTTCAGACCACCATATCTCGAGGGTAGGAGACAACAACCACCCAAGCCTCAGCGAACCTTTTCGCCATCGCTTCTCGGCCTTTTGGCTAAGATCAAGTGTAGTATCTGTTCTTATCAGCTTAATATCTGATACGCTGCTCATTGAGCAGCTCATATATTAAACTGATTTTTGGAATTGGGCTGTGGAAAAGAGGCTTGCCTCGTCCCAGCCACGGGTTGCCTCGGTATAGCACTACCTCCGAGTGCGGCCCACTTCCCCTTGGGGAAGAAATATTCAATTGAAAAAAAAGAAACGAACTAAACATCAAACCTTGGCCATGTGTTTTTATTTCTTGCTAGCAGGTTAGACAGTACAAGTGGCGAGCTGAGGCATTGAAAGACCACCTCTCTGGCCGGACCTGAGGGCCGTTACCACAAGGCATATGAGGGTTAGACAGTTCTTCCGTGGGAGATGGTCGCCAACAACTCATACTTACCTGACGCGGGAGGTACTGTGATCAAGGAGGCAGTCCTCTCAAGGTGAGGCCCTTTCATTGCACTTCGATTGGGTTGACCCTTGCGATTACCCCAAATGTGGGTAACTCGAGCGTATAATTTCTGGTAGTGGGGACCTGCGTTCGCGCTAGTCCCCGATCTAGGTAGCTAGAGCAGTGTAGTAAGTTAGCCAGTGCGTGCGTGCGTGACTGTTGTTAAGTGGTTGATGTTTAACTGAGTGACTGAGCGGCCGGGAAATTTTGAATGTGTTGTGTTCCGTTGCAGGGCAGAGAGCGCGAGCGAGGAAGAAATACGGATGGATTTGAAATACAGGATCGCCGAGGGAGTGAGGAAAACGAGTAAAAGGTAGGTTTGCTTGCGTTTGCAGTCAGTTATCAGGATTTTGCGGTGTTTACTAAGTACGTACGGCACAGAAATGCGAGTGACTCACTTCAGTTGATGTCCGTTGACTTGCAGCGCGACAGTGGAAAATTCAACAAGCTCTACCCGCGGAGGAAGAGAAACACTCGGAGGAAGGCGGTGGGTTCTGCCAACAGTGAGTACATTTTTGTGTTTTTTTCTTGGGTTAGAATAGCCGTCGGTCGGTCGGAGTGTGTTTGAAAAATAGCCGTTAAATTGGCCGATCGGCGGTCGGAAAAAATCCCCTCGGTCGTTGCTGTTCGATTGTGGTCGTTGCCCGATTGATTTTCCTTGTTTTGTCGTTGGTTTTAGGCCGTAAAGGCGCTGGAATGCGGTCGAATAGCCTGCAATTGCCGCCTGAGCTGTTGTTGTTGAGATAATTTGATGTCACAAGCGTTAATTTGATGTCACAAGGGAAACGTAAACATCCTATCTCGCGCGCTGACGAACTCCGATCGCGCTGGCGGTTTTAGGCCGTTTAAATTGTTTTGAGTGCGCTGTGTTTGGTTTTGTAGAGCATTTGGCCTTCCCCACTTGCTATTACTTGCTATGTAAGCCCGTAGTGTTGCTTGGTAATAATGAAATGGCTTAGTACAGTGGGTAAAAATGCAAAAGGGAAGCCTACAACACGGGGTATTCCCAGGCGGTCACCCATCCAAGTACTAACCCCGCCCGACAGGGCTTAACTTCGGTGATCGGACGAGAACCGGTGTTTTCCCTGTGGTATGGTCGTAGACGAAAGATAAGGGGCGAAAATTTACTGTTTTATAAGTGGACTTGTAAACGAGACATTTCTTGAGACTTGACTCGGGAAGAGTTTCAATTGAAAATCTGCTGGAACTTAGTCCCGCACGTTTTGGCGCCAAATTGGCAGCGAAACGCCAAGTCAGCTGTAAACGTCAAGGTATGTGGAGACTAGCCTCGTTTGAAGGTTATCGATTTTGCCCTGTGTTTGTCTGTGAACGGGCGAACTGTTATGTCACTAGGGAATGCATATCTTTTGCAAGATTGAAGCGATTTTTGCGCCTGGTTTAGCGGTGCGTGTTGTCCATGACGCTAGTACAATGCACCTGCCAGTCAGTTCCCTTAGAGGGGGTGGTAGGGGCTCAAGTTGATGGAAGCATAGCTCGGGACGCGACAGTTTTCAGACCACCATATCTCGAGGGTAGGAGACAACAACCACCCAAGCCTCAGCGAACCTTTTCGCCATCGCTTCTCGGCCTTTTGGCTAAGATCAAGTGTAGTATCTGTTCTTATCAGCTTAATATCTGATACGCTGCTCATTGAGCAGCTCATATATTAAACTGATTTTTGGAATTGGGCTGTGGAAAAGAGGCTTGCCTCGTCCCAGCCACGGGTTGCCTCGGTATAGCACTACCTCCGAGTGCGGCCCACTTCCCCTTGGGGAAGAAATATTCAATTGAAAAAAAAGAAACGAACTAAACATCAAACCTTGGCCATGTGTTTTTATTTCTTGCTAGCAGGTTAGACAGTACAAGTGGCGAGCTGAGGCATTGAAAGACCACCTCTCTGGCCGGACCTGAGGGCCGTTACCACAAGGCATATGAGGGTTAGACAGTTCTTCCGTGGGAGATGGTCGCCAACAACTCATACTTACCTGACGCGGGAGGTACTGTGATCAAGGAGGCAGTCCTCTCAAGGTGAGGCCCTTTCATTGCACTTCGATTGGGTTGACCCTTGCGATTACCCCAAATGTGGGTAACTCGAGCGTATAATTTCTGGTAGTGGGGACCTGCGTTCGCGCTAGTCCCCGATCTAGGTAGCTAGAGCAGTGTAGTAAGTTAGCCAGTGCGTGCGTGCGTGACTGTTGTTAAGTGGTTGATGTTTAACTGAGTGACTGAGCGGCCGGGAAATTTTGAATGTGTTGTGTTCCGTTGCAGGGCAGAGAGCGCGAGCGAGGAAGAAATACGGATGGATTTGAAATACAGGATCGCCGAGGGAGTGAGGAAAACGAGTAAAAGGTAGGTTTGCTTGCGTTTGCAGTCAGTTATCAGGATTTTGCGGTGTTTACTAAGTACGTACGGCACAGAAATGCGAGTGACTCACTTCAGTTGATGTCCGTTGACTTGCAGCGCGACAGTGGAAAATTCAACAAGCTCTACCCGCGGAGGAAGAGAAACACTCGGAGGAAGGCGGTGGGTTCTGCCAACAGTGAGTACATTTTTGTGTTTTTTTCTTGGGTTAGAATAGCCGTCGGTCGGTCGGAGTGTGTTTGAAAAATAGCCGTTAAATTGGCCGATCGGCGGTCGGAAAAAATCCCCTCGGTCGTTGCTGTTCGATTGTGGTCGTTGCCCGATTGATTTTCCTTGTTTTGTCGTTGGTTTTAGGCCGTAAAGGCGCTGGAATGCGGTCGAATAGCCTGCAATTGCCGCCTGAGCTGTTGTTGTTGAGATAATTTGATGTCACAAGCGTTAATTTGATGTCACAAGGGAAACGTAAACATCCTATCTCGCGCGCTGACGAACTCCGATCGCGCTGGCGGTTTTAGGCCGTTTAAATTGTTTTGAGTGCGCTGTGTTTGGTTTTGTAGAGCATTTGGCCTTCCCCACTTGCTATTACTTGCTATGTAAGCCCGTAGTGTTGCTTGGTAATAATGAAATGGCTTAGTACAGTGGGTAAAAATGCAAAAGGGAAGCCTACAACACGGGGTATTCCCAGGCGGTCACCCATCCAAGTACTAACCCCGCCCGACAGGGCTTAACTTCGGTGATCGGACGAGAACCGGTGTTTTCCCTGTGGTATGGTCGTAGACGAAAGATAAGGGGCGAAAATTTACTGTTTTATAAGTGGACTTGTAAACGAGACATTTCTTGAGACTTGACTCGGGAAGAGTTTCAATTGAAAATCTGCTGGAACTTAGTCCCGCACGTTTTGGCGCCAAATTGGCAGCGAAACGCCAAGTCAGCTGTAAACGTCAAGGTATGTGGAGACTAGCCTCGTTTGAAGGTTATCGATTTTGCCCTGTGTTTGTCTGTGAACGGGCGAACTGTTATGTCACTAGGGAATGCATATCTTTTGCAAGATTGAAGCGATTTTTGCGCCTGGTTTAGCGGTGCGTGTTGTCCATGACGCTAGTACAATGCACCTGCCAGTCAGTTCCCTTAGAGGGGGTGGTAGGGGCTCAAGTTGATGGAAGCATAGCTCGGGACGCGACAGTTTTCAGACCACCATATCTCGAGGGTAGGAGACAACAACCACCCAAGCCTCAGCGAACCTTTTCGCCATCGCTTCTCGGCCTTTTGGCTAAGATCAAGTGTAGTATCTGTTCTTATCAGCTTAATATCTGATACGCTGCTCATTGAGCAGCTCATATATTAAACTGATTTTTGGAATTGGGCTGTGGAAAAGAGGCTTGCCTCGTCCCAGCCACGGGTTGCCTCGGTATAGCACTACCTCCGAGTGCGGCCCACTTCCCCTTGGGGAAGAAATATTCAATTGAAAAAAAAGAAACGAACTAAACATCAAACCTTGGCCATGTGTTTTTATTTCTTGCTAGCAGGTTAGACAGTACAAGTGGCGAGCTGAGGCATTGAAAGACCACCTCTCTGGCCGGACCTGAGGGCCGTTACCACAAGGCATATGAGGGTTAGACAGTTCTTCCGTGGGAGATGGTCGCCAACAACTCATACTTACCTGACGCGGGTTTACCTGTTAAAGGAAGTATCCTGTGCCGTTAAGAGCTGAGAGGCTCGGCACCTTGTTCTGGTTGTTGTTGGTTGATGCTTTCGGCGGGCCTTGTCTCCCAAGTTGGATTCCGGGCCTTGTCCGTTTAGTATCGTTTTACTACGATGGATACGCCTTGTTTGAGTGTGCTGATCAGCTTCCCGCCGAGGATCTACCGTGCTGTTGGACCGTCCTCTGTTGTCCCACATTTGTTAGAAGCGCTGTCACCAGATATACCTGTGGCCATCCAGTTCCTCCGTGGTGGTGTTGTTCGAGTGACGTTTGCTGACGCTGCTCCGTGCAATGCCCTGTTAGAGAATGGTCTGTGGCTTGATGGTACTAGGCTTGAAATCCGCAGTGCCGATCCCCGTCTACGTACTGTTTACGTTCGTGATCTCCCAGTTGAGATCTCGAATAGTGACGTCCGTTCGTTTTTGGGTCGTTTTGGTACGGTTCGCTCCCTGTCCAGTTCTTGCCATACTGAGTTTCCGCAAGTGCTTGATGGTAATCGTTCTGCTGTGGTTTTGTTACAAAATGATATTCCGTGTTTTGCTCGTATCGCTAATGCTGATTGCCGAATTTGGTACGCTCGCCAGCCTGCTCAGTGCTCAATCTGTAGAGTTTTTGGTCATCGTGCCCCCGACTGTCCCCTGTCTGGTCGCTGTCGTCGGTGTAAGCAGCCTGGACATTTGGCTCGTGATTGTCGCCGGGTGTGGTTTAATGCCTCGTCGTCCAAGTCTTCTGATAGTACTGTTGCGGAATCTGTTCCAGTTCCTGTTGTTGATCCTGTCGTTGAACCTGTTGCTGATGTCCCTGATGTTGTCCTTGAACCTGTTTCTATGCCTGTGGCTGATGTTTCTGTGGAATCCGTTGCTGTCCCTGTTGTTGATTCTGTTGTCGAACTTGCTGTTGATGTTTCCGATGTTGAGCCCGTTGCTGATGCTTCTGTACCTAATGTTGAGACCGTTTCTGAACCAGTTGTTCCTGTCGTTCCTGCTACCACTGTCCGCGTTGCTGACTCCGTTGCTGTTCTTGACCCTGTCCCGTTCGCTTTGTCCGATGTTCGTTGTTCCGTTCAAGACCATTCTGCTGGTAACTATCCCCAGTGCGTTTGGACCCCCTCCGGTCGTCAGATTCGTGTTGTTGATGCTGATGGGTTTGGCTTTTTTGACGCTGGCAAACATACCGTTCAAGTCATTCAAAATGACCTTCATGTTGACTATTGTCGCTATTTACAGTATTTGAATACGCCTAAGATCCGTCCTGCTATTTGTCGTCCTACCCAGAGTGTGAAGCGTCTTCCGAACATTCCCCCATGTCCGTTCCCTGGTGTTTCGTCTTGATGTTTGTGTTGTGTTGTAGTTTGTGTTGTGTTGTGGTTTGTGTTGAATTTCTGTTGAGGGCGGGGTTCGATTCCCCGGTGATGTTTGACGCACTGGTGTGCCCCTGTTTAAGGTGGACCCGTTCGACAGTTGGTAGTTCGGGATAAGTCTGTTAGTCTGGTGGCCATTGCACTCACCCTACTGGGGGGCCAGCCATTCACCTTAAATACAAAAAACTTACCTGACGCGGGAGGTACTGTGATCAAGGAGGCAGTCCTCTCAAGGTGAGGCCCTTTCATTGCACTTCGATTGGGTTGACCCTTGCGATTACCCCAAATGTGGGTAACTCGAGCGTATAATTTCTGGTAGTGGGGACCTGCGTTCGCGCTAGTCCCCGATCTAGGTAGCTAGAGCAGTGTAGTAAGTTAGCCAGTGCGTGCGTGCGTGACTGTTGTTAAGTGGTTGATGTTTAACTGAGTGACTGAGCGGCCGGGAAATTTTGAATGTGTTGTGTTCCGTTGCAGGGCAGAGAGCGCGAGCGAGGAAGAAATACGGATGGATTTGAAATACAGGATCGCCGAGGGAGTGAGGAAAACGAGTAAAAGGTAGGTTTGCTTGCGTTTGCAGTCAGTTATCAGGATTTTGCGGTGTTTACTAAGTACGTACGGCACAGAAATGCGAGTGACTCACTTCAGTTGATGTCCGTTGACTTGCAGCGCGACAGTGGAAAATTCAACAAGCTCTACCCGCGGAGGAAGAGAAACACTCGGAGGAAGGCGGTGGGTTCTGCCAACAGTGAGTACATTTTTGTGTTTTTTTCTTGGGTTAGAATAGCCGTCGGTCGGTCGGAGTGTGTTTGAAAAATAGCCGTTAAATTGGCCGATCGGCGGTCGGAAAAAATCCCCTCGGTCGTTGCTGTTCGATTGTGGTCGTTGCCCGATTGATTTTCCTTGTTTTGTCGTTGGTTTTAGGCCGTAAAGGCGCTGGAATGCGGTCGAATAGCCTGCAATTGCCGCCTGAGCTGTTGTTGTTGAGATAATTTGATGTCACAAGCGTTAATTTGATGTCACAAGGGAAACGTAAACATCCTATCTCGCGCGCTGACGAACTCCGATCGCGCTGGCGGTTTTAGGCCGTTTAAATTGTTTTGAGTGCGCTGTGTTTGGTTTTGTAGAGCATTTGGCCTTCCCCACTTGCTATTACTTGCTATGTAAGCCCGTAGTGTTGCTTGGTAATAATGAAATGGCTTAGTACAGTGGGTAAAAATGCAAAAGGGAAGCCTACAACACGGGGTATTCCCAGGCGGTCACCCATCCAAGTACTAACCCCGCCCGACAGGGCTTAACTTCGGTGATCGGACGAGAACCGGTGTTTTCCCTGTGGTATGGTCGTAGACGAAAGATAAGGGGCGAAAATTTACTGTTTTATAAGTGGACTTGTAAACGAGACATTTCTTGAGACTTGACTCGGGAAGAGTTTCAATTGAAAATCTGCTGGAACTTAGTCCCGCACGTTTTGGCGCCAAATTGGCAGCGAAACGCCAAGTCAGCTGTAAACGTCAAGGTATGTGGAGACTAGCCTCGTTTGAAGGTTATCGATTTTGCCCTGTGTTTGTCTGTGAACGGGCGAACTGTTATGTCACTAGGGAATGCATATCTTTTGCAAGATTGAAGCGATTTTTGCGCCTGGTTTAGCGGTGCGTGTTGTCCATGACGCTAGTACAATGCACCTGCCAGTCAGTTCCCTTAGAGGGGGTGGTAGGGGCTCAAGTTGATGGAAGCATAGCTCGGGACGCGACAGTTTTCAGACCACCATATCTCGAGGGTAGGAGACAACAACCACCCAAGCCTCAGCGAACCTTTTCGCCATCGCTTCTCGGCCTTTTGGCTAAGATCAAGTGTAGTATCTGTTCTTATCAGCTTAATATCTGATACGCTGCTCATTGAGCAGCTCATATATTAAACTGATTTTTGGAATTGGGCTGTGGAAAAGAGGCTTGCCTCGTCCCAGCCACGGGTTGCCTCGGTATAGCACTACCTCCGAGTGCGGCCCACTTCCCCTTGGGGAAGAAATATTCAATTGAAAAAAAAGAAACGAACTAAACATCAAACCTTGGCCATGTGTTTTTATTTCTTGCTAGCAGGTTAGACAGTACAAGTGGCGAGCTGAGGCATTGAAAGACCACCTCTCTGGCCGGACCTGAGGGCCGTTACCACAAGGCATATGAGGGTTAGACAGTTCTTCCGTGGGAGATGGTCGCCAACAACTCATACTTACCTGACGCGGGAGGTACTGTGATCAAGGAGGCAGTCCTCTCAAGGTGAGGCCCTTTCATTGCACTTCGATTGGGTTGACCCTTGCGATTACCCCAAATGTGGGTAACTCGAGCGTATAATTTCTGGTAGTGGGGACCTGCGTTCGCGCTAGTCCCCGATCTAGGTAGCTAGAGCAGTGTAGTAAGTTAGCCAGTGCGTGCGTGCGTGACTGTTGTTAAGTGGTTGATGTTTAACTGAGTGACTGAGCGGCCGGGAAATTTTGAATGTGTTGTGTTCCGTTGCAGGGCAGAGAGCGCGAGCGAGGAAGAAATACGGATGGATTTGAAATACAGGATCGCCGAGGGAGTGAGGAAAACGAGTAAAAGGTAGGTTTGCTTGCGTTTGCAGTCAGTTATCAGGATTTTGCGGTGTTTACTAAGTACGTACGGCACAGAAATGCGAGTGACTCACTTCAGTTGATGTCCGTTGACTTGCAGCGCGACAGTGGAAAATTCAACAAGCTCTACCCGCGGAGGAAGAGAAACACTCGGAGGAAGGCGGTGGGTTCTGCCAACAGTGAGTACATTTTTGTGTTTTTTTCTTGGGTTAGAATAGCCGTCGGTCGGTCGGAGTGTGTTTGAAAAATAGCCGTTAAATTGGCCGATCGGCGGTCGGAAAAAATCCCCTCGGTCGTTGCTGTTCGATTGTGGTCGTTGCCCGATTGATTTTCCTTGTTTTGTCGTTGGTTTTAGGCCGTAAAGGCGCTGGAATGCGGTCGAATAGCCTGCAATTGCCGCCTGAGCTGTTGTTGTTGAGATAATTTGATGTCACAAGCGTTAATTTGATGTCACAAGGGAAACGTAAACATCCTATCTCGCGCGCTGACGAACTCCGATCGCGCTGGCGGTTTTAGGCCGTTTAAATTGTTTTGAGTGCGCTGTGTTTGGTTTTGTAGAGCATTTGGCCTTCCCCACTTGCTATTACTTGCTATGTAAGCCCGTAGTGTTGCTTGGTAATAATGAAATGGCTTAGTACAGTGGGTAAAAATGCAAAAGGGAAGCCTACAACACGGGGTATTCCCAGGCGGTCACCCATCCAAGTACTAACCCCGCCCGACAGGGCTTAACTTCGGTGATCGGACGAGAACCGGTGTTTTCCCTGTGGTATGGTCGTAGACGAAAGATAAGGGGCGAAAATTTACTGTTTTATAAGTGGACTTGTAAACGAGACATTTCTTGAGACTTGACTCGGGAAGAGTTTCAATTGAAAATCTGCTGGAACTTAGTCCCGCACGTTTTGGCGCCAAATTGGCAGCGAAACGCCAAGTCAGCTGTAAACGTCAAGGTATGTGGAGACTAGCCTCGTTTGAAGGTTATCGATTTTGCCCTGTGTTTGTCTGTGAACGGGCGAACTGTTATGTCACTAGGGAATGCATATCTTTTGCAAGATTGAAGCGATTTTTGCGCCTGGTTTAGCGGTGCGTGTTGTCCATGACGCTAGTACAATGCACCTGCCAGTCAGTTCCCTTAGAGGGGGTGGTAGGGGCTCAAGTTGATGGAAGCATAGCTCGGGACGCGACAGTTTTCAGACCACCATATCTCGAGGGTAGGAGACAACAACCACCCAAGCCTCAGCGAACCTTTTCGCCATCGCTTCTCGGCCTTTTGGCTAAGATCAAGTGTAGTATCTGTTCTTATCAGCTTAATATCTGATACGCTGCTCATTGAGCAGCTCATATATTAAACTGATTTTTGGAATTGGGCTGTGGAAAAGAGGCTTGCCTCGTCCCAGCCACGGGTTGCCTCGGTATAGCACTACCTCCGAGTGCGGCCCACTTCCCCTTGGGGAAGAAATATTCAATTGAAAAAAAAGAAACGAACTAAACATCAAACCTTGGCCATGTGTTTTTATTTCTTGCTAGCAGGTTAGACAGTACAAGTGGCGAGCTGAGGCATTGAAAGACCACCTCTCTGGCCGGACCTGAGGGCCGTTACCACAAGGCATATGAGGGTTAGACAGTTCTTCCGTGGGAGATGGTCGCCAACAACTCATACTTACCTGACGCGGGAGGTACTGTGATCAAGGAGGCAGTCCTCTCAAGGTGAGGCCCTTTCATTGCACTTCGATTGGGTTGACCCTTGCGATTACCCCAAATGTGGGTAACTCGAGCGTATAATTTCTGGTAGTGGGGACCTGCGTTCGCGCTAGTCCCCGATCTAGGTAGCTAGAGCAGTGTAGTAAGTTAGCCAGTGCGTGCGTGCGTGACTGTTGTTAAGTGGTTGATGTTTAACTGAGTGACTGAGCGGCCGGGAAATTTTGAATGTGTTGTGTTCCGTTGCAGGGCAGAGAGCGCGAGCGAGGAAGAAATACGGATGGATTTGAAATACAGGATCGCCGAGGGAGTGAGGAAAACGAGTAAAAGGTAGGTTTGCTTGCGTTTGCAGTCAGTTATCAGGATTTTGCGGTGTTTACTAAGTACGTACGGCACAGAAATGCGAGTGACTCACTTCAGTTGATGTCCGTTGACTTGCAGCGCGACAGTGGAAAATTCAACAAGCTCTACCCGCGGAGGAAGAGAAACACTCGGAGGAAGGCGGTGGGTTCTGCCAACAGTGAGTACATTTTTGTGTTTTTTTCTTGGGTTAGAATAGCCGTCGGTCGGTCGGAGTGTGTTTGAAAAATAGCCGTTAAATTGGCCGATCGGCGGTCGGAAAAAATCCCCTCGGTCGTTGCTGTTCGATTGTGGTCGTTGCCCGATTGATTTTCCTTGTTTTGTCGTTGGTTTTAGGCCGTAAAGGCGCTGGAATGCGGTCGAATAGCCTGCAATTGCCGCCTGAGCTGTTGTTGTTGAGATAATTTGATGTCACAAGCGTTAATTTGATGTCACAAGGGAAACGTAAACATCCTATCTCGCGCGCTGACGAACTCCGATCGCGCTGGCGGTTTTAGGCCGTTTAAATTGTTTTGAGTGCGCTGTGTTTGGTTTTGTAGAGCATTTGGCCTTCCCCACTTGCTATTACTTGCTATGTAAGCCCGTAGTGTTGCTTGGTAATAATGAAATGGCTTAGTACAGTGGGTAAAAATGCAAAAGGGAAGCCTACAACACGGGGTATTCCCAGGCGGTCACCCATCCAAGTACTAACCCCGCCCGACAGGGCTTAACTTCGGTGATCGGACGAGAACCGGTGTTTTCCCTGTGGTATGGTCGTAGACGAAAGATAAGGGGCGAAAATTTACTGTTTTATAAGTGGACTTGTAAACGAGACATTTCTTGAGACTTGACTCGGGAAGAGTTTCAATTGAAAATCTGCTGGAACTTAGTCCCGCACGTTTTGGCGCCAAATTGGCAGCGAAACGCCAAGTCAGCTGTAAACGTCAAGGTATGTGGAGACTAGCCTCGTTTGAAGGTTATCGATTTTGCCCTGTGTTTGTCTGTGAACGGGCGAACTGTTATGTCACTAGGGAATGCATATCTTTTGCAAGATTGAAGCGATTTTTGCGCCTGGTTTAGCGGTGCGTGTTGTCCATGACGCTAGTACAATGCACCTGCCAGTCAGTTCCCTTAGAGGGGGTGGTAGGGGCTCAAGTTGATGGAAGCATAGCTCGGGACGCGACAGTTTTCAGACCACCATATCTCGAGGGTAGGAGACAACAACCACCCAAGCCTCAGCGAACCTTTTCGCCATCGCTTCTCGGCCTTTTGGCTAAGATCAAGTGTAGTATCTGTTCTTATCAGCTTAATATCTGATACGCTGCTCATTGAGCAGCTCATATATTAAACTGATTTTTGGAATTGGGCTGTGGAAAAGAGGCTTGCCTCGTCCCAGCCACGGGTTGCCTCGGTATAGCACTACCTCCGAGTGCGGCCCACTTCCCCTTGGGGAAGAAATATTCAATTGAAAAAAAAGAAACGAACTAAACATCAAACCTTGGCCATGTGTTTTTATTTCTTGCTAGCAGGTTAGACAGTACAAGTGGCGAGCTGAGGCATTGAAAGACCACCTCTCTGGCCGGACCTGAGGGCCGTTACCACAAGGCATATGAGGGTTAGACAGTTCTTCCGTGGGAGATGGTCGCCAACAACTCATACTTACCTGACGCGGGAGGTACTGTGATCAAGGAGGCAGTCCTCTCAAGGTGAGGCCCTTTCATTGCACTTCGATTGGGTTGACCCTTGCGATTACCCCAAATGTGGGTAACTCGAGCGTATAATTTCTGGTAGTGGGGACCTGCGTTCGCGCTAGTCCCCGATCTAGGTAGCTAGAGCAGTGTAGTAAGTTAGCCAGTGCGTGCGTGCGTGACTGTTGTTAAGTGGTTGATGTTTAACTGAGTGACTGAGCGGCCGGGAAATTTTGAATGTGTTGTGTTCCGTTGCAGGGCAGAGAGCGCGAGCGAGGAAGAAATACGGATGGATTTGAAATACAGGATCGCCGAGGGAGTGAGGAAAACGAGTAAAAGGTAGGTTTGCTTGCGTTTGCAGTCAGTTATCAGGATTTTGCGGTGTTTACTAAGTACGTACGGCACAGAAATGCGAGTGACTCACTTCAGTTGATGTCCGTTGACTTGCAGCGCGACAGTGGAAAATTCAACAAGCTCTACCCGCGGAGGAAGAGAAACACTCGGAGGAAGGCGGTGGGTTCTGCCAACAGTGAGTACATTTTTGTGTTTTTTTCTTGGGTTAGAATAGCCGTCGGTCGGTCGGAGTGTGTTTGAAAAATAGCCGTTAAATTGGCCGATCGGCGGTCGGAAAAAATCCCCTCGGTCGTTGCTGTTCGATTGTGGTCGTTGCCCGATTGATTTTCCTTGTTTTGTCGTTGGTTTTAGGCCGTAAAGGCGCTGGAATGCGGTCGAATAGCCTGCAATTGCCGCCTGAGCTGTTGTTGTTGAGATAATTTGATGTCACAAGCGTTAATTTGATGTCACAAGGGAAACGTAAACATCCTATCTCGCGCGCTGACGAACTCCGATCGCGCTGGCGGTTTTAGGCCGTTTAAATTGTTTTGAGTGCGCTGTGTTTGGTTTTGTAGAGCATTTGGCCTTCCCCACTTGCTATTACTTGCTATGTAAGCCCGTAGTGTTGCTTGGTAATAATGAAATGGCTTAGTACAGTGGGTAAAAATGCAAAAGGGAAGCCTACAACACGGGGTATTCCCAGGCGGTCACCCATCCAAGTACTAACCCCGCCCGACAGGGCTTAACTTCGGTGATCGGACGAGAACCGGTGTTTTCCCTGTGGTATGGTCGTAGACGAAAGATAAGGGGCGAAAATTTACTGTTTTATAAGTGGACTTGTAAACGAGACATTTCTTGAGACTTGACTCGGGAAGAGTTTCAATTGAAAATCTGCTGGAACTTAGTCCCGCACGTTTTGGCGCCAAATTGGCAGCGAAACGCCAAGTCAGCTGTAAACGTCAAGGTATGTGGAGACTAGCCTCGTTTGAAGGTTATCGATTTTGCCCTGTGTTTGTCTGTGAACGGGCGAACTGTTATGTCACTAGGGAATGCATATCTTTTGCAAGATTGAAGCGATTTTTGCGCCTGGTTTAGCGGTGCGTGTTGTCCATGACGCTAGTACAATGCACCTGCCAGTCAGTTCCCTTAGAGGGGGTGGTAGGGGCTCAAGTTGATGGAAGCATAGCTCGGGACGCGACAGTTTTCAGACCACCATATCTCGAGGGTAGGAGACAACAACCACCCAAGCCTCAGCGAACCTTTTCGCCATCGCTTCTCGGCCTTTTGGCTAAGATCAAGTGTAGTATCTGTTCTTATCAGCTTAATATCTGATACGCTGCTCATTGAGCAGCTCATATATTAAACTGATTTTTGGAATTGGGCTGTGGAAAAGAGGCTTGCCTCGTCCCAGCCACGGGTTGCCTCGGTATAGCACTACCTCCGAGTGCGGCCCACTTCCCCTTGGGGAAGAAATATTCAATTGAAAAAAAAGAAACGAACTAAACATCAAACCTTGGCCATGTGTTTTTATTTCTTGCTAGCAGGTTAGACAGTACAAGTGGCGAGCTGAGGCATTGAAAGACCACCTCTCTGGCCGGACCTGAGGGCCGTTACCACAAGGCATATGAGGGTTAGACAGTTCTTCCGTGGGAGATGGTCGCCAACAACTCATACTTACCTGACGCGGGAAACTGTTTAGGGTAAGTGTCCGGATCGTTATAAAGTCGAGAGACTTGATCCTTGTCCCTTGGGTACGCCATTGGCTTGTGTTCTTTCATTAGCCTTCTTCTGACACATAGTGTTCTCCTCGGGCCCTCCTTCCCTTGCTGGATTGCGGGCCTTGTTGGAGTTTCCTGTGTCATCCTAATTATCATTAGCGGGTAAAACCCCGGTTATTTAATTACTTAATATTATTAGCGGGTAAAACCCCGGTTATTTAGTTATTCAATATTATTAGCGGGTAAAACCCCGGTTATTTAGTTTAATATTAACGGGTAAAACCCCGATTACTTAGTTTAATACTTATAGCGGGTAAAACCCCAAAAAATTACTGATAATTACTGATAACTGCATAGTGGGTAAAGCCCCACTCTTTTTCTTCTAATGGCTCCCCATAATGAACGAACAGTCATTATTACTTCTGGTTTCCCCAAGGAGGCTACTCCTGCTGACGTTGCTAAAGCCATCGTGAACCATTTTGGTCCAATTGTGGAAGCCGTCCAGGCCTGTCCTGGTCGGCAGTTCCGTATTACTTTTGCTACACCTGCGGGTAAACGATATTACGATGATTTTGAGATTATGAATATTGGCGATGTTCAATGCCGTATTTGGCGCCCCTCTCCTTATTCTAATGTTTTGGTATATCACTACCCTTTTGAGGGTAGTGATACCAAAATAATTGCTTATCTTAAACAATATGGTGTTGTAGAAAGTATTAAACGACAGGTGTGGACTGGTCTGAAAATTTCAACTGGTACACGAGTTGTCAGAATGATTCGGCAAGGAAATATTCCAAGATCTGCCTCTATCGACGGGTTAAACTGCAAGATTTGGTATAAGGAACAGCCTATCGAATGTGACATTTGTCACGAAGGGCACAAAGCTTCTCAGTGTCCCCTTAAAGGGAAATGTTTTAGATGTCGGCAGCCAGGGCATGTATCCAGGGACTGTCCTAAAGCCTGGTATCGCCAAGTTGAGGAAGCCCCTGCTGTTAATGCGGGCCCTGACGCTACTGTTGTGGATAATCAGCCTGCTCATGATGCTTCCCCTTCTGCTTCTGCAGCTGATGCCTCCACCCCTGTTGAAGATCTTACTAATGTTTCCGAAGGTTCGGCTGACATCACTGAAGTTGCTCAATCTCCTGAGCTCTCCGCTCCTGCCCCTGTTGATGATTCCCCTGCGGAATCTGTTGATCTCTCTGATGCTAATCCTTCTACTGATCTTAGGAATAACCAGCTTGATGAGTTGGCAAGCCAGTCCTCCTCTGTGGAGGCTCCTTCCCAATCTCCTGATCTGAGTTCCCATTGTGTATCCCCTACCATTTTGGCTAGTCAGGATTCTCCCCTCTTTACTCCCATAGTTAATAGTGTGCCTACGGCTGTTCCAAGTGCTTCTGCTAGTCCATTGCCTGTTTTCGTTCCTCCCCTCCCGGTTTCGAGGAACAGAGCCTCCCGCTCTGTGCGGCCCTCTGAACCCCGCTCTGTTTCTCGATCTCGCTCTCGCTCAAGGTCTGGTGACCCTCCTGATTCTGGTTCCGACTCATCTTTGAATACTGGACCTGTTGGTCGACAGGCTTCACTTAGTCCCGCTAAGCATAGGATGCCTGCTGCTGTGGCTCCTCGTAAGGGGACCTGATGTGCCCTTCCTTCACTGACTTCCATTTGTTGTTTCTTTCTCCTTGACATTTCTCATCATGACTTTTTCAGTAGTCTCGCTTAATACTAACGGCATTCGTGATCCTGCTAAGCGTGCTGGTCTTTTTCAGTGGTTGCGGTCACTCCCCTCTTCTGTCGACGTCATTTGTCTTCAGGAAACTCACTGTGCTTCGGCTATTGAGTGTGACTTCTGGTTCCGATCGTCTGGTTTTTCTTTTGCTGTCTCCCCTGGTTCTAATAGGTCCTGTGGTTGTATTATGTTGTTTCGTCCTTCCTTGTCCTTCGTCACCTCTTGGGCTGACTCTGAGGGTCGTTTCCTTCAGTGTGAGTTCCTGTTGCGTGACGTACGTTTTCGTGTCATCTGTGTTTATGCTCCTAACCGCAACCCTGAGAGAGACCAGTTTTTTGATGATATTGCTGTGAATGTTGATCCGTCCATCCCCACGGTCCTTGCTGGCGATTTCAATTCTGTTTTTGATCGCAGCATTGATCGTGCGGGCTCTGACCCCCTTGACGCTTCCCGTGAAAGTTCTGTTGCCCTTACTCGTCTTTTTGATAATTGCTGCTGTGTAGACATCTGGAGATACCTCCATCCCTCCTCCAGTGGTTTCACCTGGTCTAGGTGGAATGGTCTTCTTTCCTCCCGTATTGATTTGATCGGCTGCCCATATACTTGGGTCGCCTCTGTGTCGTCTTGTGAGATTGTTCCTTGTCCGTTCTCTGATCATTGTGCCTTGATGTTTTCTGTTTCTATTCCTGATACCATTCCTCCTGGACCAGGTGTATGGAAGCTTAATATCTCCATCCTCAATGATGATGCTTATGTCAAATTAATTACCAATTTTTGGGCTGATTGGAGGCGGACGCTACCCCGCTTTCCCTCTCTTTCAAAATGGTGGGAGGCCGGCAAATCCAAAATTAAAGGTCTCACCATCTCCTACTGTGTTGAACGTTCTCGAACTAGTTCCCAGTCTCGTGACATACTGTCTCGATTAGCCCAACATCTCAAAACTCGTCTTGATGAAGGTCTACTTTCCTGTCTTGTTCCTTATCATTCTGTCCTTGCTGAACTATCCCGTCTTGACCTGGAATCTGCTAAAGGTGCTCAGATTCGTTCACGGATCCGCTGGGTTGAGGAAGGGGAGGTTTCCTCCGCGTTCTTCTTTCGCCTTGAGAAGAAACGCTCGGCTGACCGTTGGGTTTCTGCCCTCCGACAGCCTGATGGTTCCATCATTTCTTCCCCTTCTGATCTCTGTTCGTCCTTCGCCTCTTTTTATTCATCGCTTTTTTCTGCTTCTCCTACTCACTCTGCCACATCTGACTCTCTGCTTCATAATCTTTCCTCTTCCCTTTCTTCTGAACAGGCTGATTCATGTGAAGGTATATTGTCTCTTGATGAATGTCATCGTGCCCTTCTTGGCATGGCCAAGCGCAAGTCTCCCGGATCTGACGGTCTTCCTATGGAGTTCTATGTCAGATTTTGGGATGTGCTTGGCCATGATCTTGTCACTGTTCTTAATGATTGCTATCACACTGGCTTATTATCTCTTTCTCAACGTCGTAGCATTATTTCTCTTATTTTCAAAAAGGGAGATCGGCTTGACCCTCGGAATTGGCGCCCCATCTCCCTTTTAAATGTCGATTATAAATTAGCCGCGCGTGTCCTTGCTGGTCGTCTACTCAAAGTTATCCATCTTGTAGTTGCCCCTGATCAGACGTGTGGGGTTCCAGGGAGATTCATTGGGGAGAATGTGGCTCTTCTCAGAGACGTTGTTGATTATGCCACTCTGTCCAACGTCCCCATTGCCATTCTCTCCCTTGACCAAGAAAAGGCTTTTGACCGTGTGGATTGGTCCTTCATGCGTGCTACCCTCCGCAAGATGGGCTTCGGCCCCTCTTTTATCCGTTGGGTAGATCTGTTCTACACCAACGTCCAGAGTGCGGTTAGTGTTAATGGCTATCAATCCTCTTTCTTTTCACTGTCTCGTGGAGTTCGTCAAGGTTGCCCCTTGTCCCCTTTACTATATGTTCTGGTTTCTGAAGTTCTGGCCGCTAACATCCGTGCTGATCCACGCATCCCTGGTCTTTCTCTCCCTGGAACGTCGACGCCTCTCTCCCCAATCTCACAGTATGCTGATGACACTTCCCTCATTGTTTCTTCCGACACTGCCATACGCGCCGTTTTTGACATTTATGCGTTATTCGAAAAGGGTTCCGGAGCCAAAATTAACATGACCAAATCCAAAGGCCTTTGGCTCGGTGCTTGGTCCGGACGCTTAGATCCTCCCGTTTCCCTTGATTGGACCTCTGAGAAGATCAAGGTCCTTGGGGTTTTTCTTGGTCCTGGCAATTTGGAAGAAGAAAATTGGCGACCCAGGATATCAGCGGTTGAGAATGTTCTTGCTTCTTGGAGACAGCGTTCTTTATCTTACGGTGGCAAAGCCTTAGTCATTAATGCCTTAGCTCTCTCTCGGATTTGGTATGTGGCTTCCTTGATTCATATGCCTCCCTGGGTCCATTCTGAACTTAACAAACTTACCTTTGGTTTCTTCTGGAAAGGAAAGCGTGACTTGGTCTCTCGCTCTGTCGTAGTTCAGCCGCGCACTGCAGGTGGGTTTTCTGTGGTTGACGTTCAACTCAAAGTCCAATCCTTACTGGTTCAGTGGGTCCGACGCTTCGTCTTTTCTCCGTCCTGTTGGGTCTCTTTCTTTTCTTTCTGGTGTTCTCGTCTTTTCAATGTCTCCGCACTTCATGTTTTGTCCTACCCTTCTCTTTTTCCACTTAAGTCTCTTCCTTCGTTCTATTCTGTTTTGCTTTCGGCCTGGCGGGAGATTGAAGGCTCCTTTTCTGAGCGGCACTCGTCTCTCGTTGTGGCTTCTCTTTCGCCCTTCCATGTCGCCCCTGTTTCCTCTGTGTCTGCCCAATCCTGTTATCAGTTTCTCCTATCTGAACACCGATCTTCGCCACATTGTGAAGACAAATTTAGATCTGTGTATGGCGACCTCTACTGGCCCTCAACATGGATGGAACTCTTTCTTTTTGATCTAGATCGCCCCGTTATCGATTTTTCATGGAAGGTCGCTCATGGGGTTCTTTATACTGCAGATCGCCTTTTAGACTTTGGTTATGACATTGACCCTGACTGCTTTTGTGGATGCCCTGAGACCCCTTCCCATCTTTTCTTCTCTTGCCCACTAGCAGTTAGTGTCCTTTCTTGGCTCCAGTCACTTATGTTTTTGTACTCTTCTGCTGTTCCATCTTTGCTTTGTCGTCATGTTCTGTTCGGTTTCAACTCTGTTGAACTTCGTCGTACCCCCCGGATCTTTGTTTACATTCTTAACGTCTGTAAATTCTTTCTCTGGCATGCCCGTAACGACTTTCGCTTTCGTAATACTCGTCCTGGAGCCTTGGTAGTCATTGCTCAAGTCAAAGCTCGTGTTTTATTTTACCTTCCTTTGTTTTTCAAACGCTTTCTTTCTTCCCGTCGTCGCCGTTTATTTCATCGCCAGTGGGGTGCCAATGGTGTCATCGGCTCTGTTATTGATGGCCAACTCACCCTTTCTAGTTTTTAACTTTGTATCCTTTCATTCCATTGGTCACTTTCATTGTTTATACTGATCTGCTCTATGTCCTTTTTGTCCTGCCTGCCTTCCGGTCTCCTTCATTGGTAGTACTAGGGTTTGGCTCTTACCTTTCCTTTGATCCTACTTACCTTCTGGTCTCCTTAATTGGTTATGTTAAGATTTATATGTTGCCAGTCCCTTGGTCGCCTTCATTGGTTGTACTGAGCCTTGGCTTATGTCTGTATGTTCGAGTGAATGTGTTAATTTTTGGTTCTCCTTTGCCTCCCGCGATTTTAATTTGTGTTTCTGTCCCGTCCTTGTCTTTTATGTCTGTACTGTGTTTGTCGAGGGCGAGGTTCGATTCCTCGGTGACGTTTGACGTACTGGTGTACCCCTCGTTTAAGGTGGACCCGTTCTACGCTTTGTAGTTCGGGATAAGTCTGATGTCTGGTGGCCATTGCACTCACCCTACTGGGGGGCCAGCCATTCACCTTAAACACAAAAAACTTACCTGACGCGGGAGGTACTGTGATCAAGGAGGCAGTCCTCTCAAGGTGAGGCCCTTTCATTGCACTTCGATTGGGTTGACCCTTGCGATTACCCCAAATGTGGGTAACTCGAGCGTATAATTTCTGGTAGTGGGGACCTGCGTTCGCGCTAGTCCCCGATCTAGGTAGCTAGAGCAGTGTAGTAAGTTAGCCAGTGCGTGCGTGCGTGACTGTTGTTAAGTGGTTGATGTTTAACTGAGTGACTGAGCGGCCGGGAAATTTTGAATGTGTTGTGTTCCGTTGCAGGGCAGAGAGCGCGAGCGAGGAAGAAATACGGATGGATTTGAAATACAGGATCGCCGAGGGAGTGAGGAAAACGAGTAAAAGGTAGGTTTGCTTGCGTTTGCAGTCAGTTATCAGGATTTTGCGGTGTTTACTAAGTACGTACGGCACAGAAATGCGAGTGACTCACTTCAGTTGATGTCCGTTGACTTGCAGCGCGACAGTGGAAAATTCAACAAGCTCTACCCGCGGAGGAAGAGAAACACTCGGAGGAAGGCGGTGGGTTCTGCCAACAGTGAGTACATTTTTGTGTTTTTTTCTTGGGTTAGAATAGCCGTCGGTCGGTCGGAGTGTGTTTGAAAAATAGCCGTTAAATTGGCCGATCGGCGGTCGGAAAAAATCCCCTCGGTCGTTGCTGTTCGATTGTGGTCGTTGCCCGATTGATTTTCCTTGTTTTGTCGTTGGTTTTAGGCCGTAAAGGCGCTGGAATGCGGTCGAATAGCCTGCAATTGCCGCCTGAGCTGTTGTTGTTGAGATAATTTGATGTCACAAGCGTTAATTTGATGTCACAAGGGAAACGTAAACATCCTATCTCGCGCGCTGACGAACTCCGATCGCGCTGGCGGTTTTAGGCCGTTTAAATTGTTTTGAGTGCGCTGTGTTTGGTTTTGTAGAGCATTTGGCCTTCCCCACTTGCTATTACTTGCTATGTAAGCCCGTAGTGTTGCTTGGTAATAATGAAATGGCTTAGTACAGTGGGTAAAAATGCAAAAGGGAAGCCTACAACACGGGGTATTCCCAGGCGGTCACCCATCCAAGTACTAACCCCGCCCGACAGGGCTTAACTTCGGTGATCGGACGAGAACCGGTGTTTTCCCTGTGGTATGGTCGTAGACGAAAGATAAGGGGCGAAAATTTACTGTTTTATAAGTGGACTTGTAAACGAGACATTTCTTGAGACTTGACTCGGGAAGAGTTTCAATTGAAAATCTGCTGGAACTTAGTCCCGCACGTTTTGGCGCCAAATTGGCAGCGAAACGCCAAGTCAGCTGTAAACGTCAAGGTATGTGGAGACTAGCCTCGTTTGAAGGTTATCGATTTTGCCCTGTGTTTGTCTGTGAACGGGCGAACTGTTATGTCACTAGGGAATGCATATCTTTTGCAAGATTGAAGCGATTTTTGCGCCTGGTTTAGCGGTGCGTGTTGTCCATGACGCTAGTACAATGCACCTGCCAGTCAGTTCCCTTAGAGGGGGTGGTAGGGGCTCAAGTTGATGGAAGCATAGCTCGGGACGCGACAGTTTTCAGACCACCATATCTCGAGGGTAGGAGACAACAACCACCCAAGCCTCAGCGAACCTTTTCGCCATCGCTTCTCGGCCTTTTGGCTAAGATCAAGTGTAGTATCTGTTCTTATCAGCTTAATATCTGATACGCTGCTCATTGAGCAGCTCATATATTAAACTGATTTTTGGAATTGGGCTGTGGAAAAGAGGCTTGCCTCGTCCCAGCCACGGGTTGCCTCGGTATAGCACTACCTCCGAGTGCGGCCCACTTCCCCTTGGGGAAGAAATATTCAATTGAAAAAAAAGAAACGAACTAAACATCAAACCTTGGCCATGTGTTTTTATTTCTTGCTAGCAGGTTAGACAGTACAAGTGGCGAGCTGAGGCATTGAAAGACCACCTCTCTGGCCGGACCTGAGGGCCGTTACCACAAGGCATATGAGGGTTAGACAGTTCTTCCGTGGGAGATGGTCGCCAACAACTCATACTTACCTGACGCGGGTTTACCTGTTAAAGGAAGTATCCTGTGCCGTTAAGAGCTGAGAGGCTCGGCACCTTGTTCTGGTTGTTGTTGGTTGATGCTTTCGGCGGGCCTTGTCTCCCAAGTTGGATTCCGGGCCTTGTCCGTTTAGTATCGTTTTACTACGATGGATACGCCTTGTTTGAGTGTGCTGATCAGCTTCCCGCCGAGGATCTACCGTGCTGTTGGACCGTCCTCTGTTGTCCCACATTTGTTAGAAGCGCTGTCACCAGATATACCTGTGGCCATCCAGTTCCTCCGTGGTGGTGTTGTTCGAGTGACGTTTGCTGACGCTGCTCCGTGCAATGCCCTGTTAGAGAATGGTCTGTGGCTTGATGGTACTAGGCTTGAAATCCGCAGTGCCGATCCCCGTCTACGTACTGTTTACGTTCGTGATCTCCCAGTTGAGATCTCGAATAGTGACGTCCGTTCGTTTTTGGGTCGTTTTGGTACGGTTCGCTCCCTGTCCAGTTCTTGCCATACTGAGTTTCCGCAAGTGCTTGATGGTAATCGTTCTGCTGTGGTTTTGTTACAAAATGATATTCCGTGTTTTGCTCGTATCGCTAATGCTGATTGCCGAATTTGGTACGCTCGCCAGCCTGCTCAGTGCTCAATCTGTAGAGTTTTTGGTCATCGTGCCCCCGACTGTCCCCTGTCTGGTCGCTGTCGTCGGTGTAAGCAGCCTGGACATTTGGCTCGTGATTGTCGCCGGGTGTGGTTTAATGCCTCGTCGTCCAAGTCTTCTGATAGTACTGTTGCGGAATCTGTTCCAGTTCCTGTTGTTGATCCTGTCGTTGAACCTGTTGCTGATGTCCCTGATGTTGTCCTTGAACCTGTTTCTATGCCTGTGGCTGATGTTTCTGTGGAATCCGTTGCTGTCCCTGTTGTTGATTCTGTTGTCGAACTTGCTGTTGATGTTTCCGATGTTGAGCCCGTTGCTGATGCTTCTGTACCTAATGTTGAGACCGTTTCTGAACCAGTTGTTCCTGTCGTTCCTGCTACCACTGTCCGCGTTGCTGACTCCGTTGCTGTTCTTGACCCTGTCCCGTTCGCTTTGTCCGATGTTCGTTGTTCCGTTCAAGACCATTCTGCTGGTAACTATCCCCAGTGCGTTTGGACCCCCTCCGGTCGTCAGATTCGTGTTGTTGATGCTGATGGGTTTGGCTTTTTTGACGCTGGCAAACATACCGTTCAAGTCATTCAAAATGACCTTCATGTTGACTATTGTCGCTATTTACAGTATTTGAATACGCCTAAGATCCGTCCTGCTATTTGTCGTCCTACCCAGAGTGTGAAGCGTCTTCCGAACATTCCCCCATGTCCGTTCCCTGGTGTTTCGTCTTGATGTTTGTGTTGTGTTGTAGTTTGTGTTGTGTTGTGGTTTGTGTTGAATTTCTGTTGAGGGCGGGGTTCGATTCCCCGGTGATGTTTGACGCACTGGTGTGCCCCTGTTTAAGGTGGACCCGTTCGACAGTTGGTAGTTCGGGATAAGTCTGTTAGTCTGGTGGCCATTGCACTCACCCTACTGGGGGGCCAGCCATTCACCTTAAATACAAAAAACTTACCTGACGCGGGAGGTACTGTGATCAAGGAGGCAGTCCTCTCAAGGTGAGGCCCTTTCATTGCACTTCGATTGGGTTGACCCTTGCGATTACCCCAAATGTGGGTAACTCGAGCGTATAATTTCTGGTAGTGGGGACCTGCGTTCGCGCTAGTCCCCGATCTAGGTAGCTAGAGCAGTGTAGTAAGTTAGCCAGTGCGTGCGTGCGTGACTGTTGTTAAGTGGTTGATGTTTAACTGAGTGACTGAGCGGCCGGGAAATTTTGAATGTGTTGTGTTCCGTTGCAGGGCAGAGAGCGCGAGCGAGGAAGAAATACGGATGGATTTGAAATACAGGATCGCCGAGGGAGTGAGGAAAACGAGTAAAAGGTAGGTTTGCTTGCGTTTGCAGTCAGTTATCAGGATTTTGCGGTGTTTACTAAGTACGTACGGCACAGAAATGCGAGTGACTCACTTCAGTTGATGTCCGTTGACTTGCAGCGCGACAGTGGAAAATTCAACAAGCTCTACCCGCGGAGGAAGAGAAACACTCGGAGGAAGGCGGTGGGTTCTGCCAACAGTGAGTACATTTTTGTGTTTTTTTCTTGGGTTAGAATAGCCGTCGGTCGGTCGGAGTGTGTTTGAAAAATAGCCGTTAAATTGGCCGATCGGCGGTCGGAAAAAATCCCCTCGGTCGTTGCTGTTCGATTGTGGTCGTTGCCCGATTGATTTTCCTTGTTTTGTCGTTGGTTTTAGGCCGTAAAGGCGCTGGAATGCGGTCGAATAGCCTGCAATTGCCGCCTGAGCTGTTGTTGTTGAGATAATTTGATGTCACAAGCGTTAATTTGATGTCACAAGGGAAACGTAAACATCCTATCTCGCGCGCTGACGAACTCCGATCGCGCTGGCGGTTTTAGGCCGTTTAAATTGTTTTGAGTGCGCTGTGTTTGGTTTTGTAGAGCATTTGGCCTTCCCCACTTGCTATTACTTGCTATGTAAGCCCGTAGTGTTGCTTGGTAATAATGAAATGGCTTAGTACAGTGGGTAAAAATGCAAAAGGGAAGCCTACAACACGGGGTATTCCCAGGCGGTCACCCATCCAAGTACTAACCCCGCCCGACAGGGCTTAACTTCGGTGATCGGACGAGAACCGGTGTTTTCCCTGTGGTATGGTCGTAGACGAAAGATAAGGGGCGAAAATTTACTGTTTTATAAGTGGACTTGTAAACGAGACATTTCTTGAGACTTGACTCGGGAAGAGTTTCAATTGAAAATCTGCTGGAACTTAGTCCCGCACGTTTTGGCGCCAAATTGGCAGCGAAACGCCAAGTCAGCTGTAAACGTCAAGGTATGTGGAGACTAGCCTCGTTTGAAGGTTATCGATTTTGCCCTGTGTTTGTCTGTGAACGGGCGAACTGTTATGTCACTAGGGAATGCATATCTTTTGCAAGATTGAAGCGATTTTTGCGCCTGGTTTAGCGGTGCGTGTTGTCCATGACGCTAGTACAATGCACCTGCCAGTCAGTTCCCTTAGAGGGGGTGGTAGGGGCTCAAGTTGATGGAAGCATAGCTCGGGACGCGACAGTTTTCAGACCACCATATCTCGAGGGTAGGAGACAACAACCACCCAAGCCTCAGCGAACCTTTTCGCCATCGCTTCTCGGCCTTTTGGCTAAGATCAAGTGTAGTATCTGTTCTTATCAGCTTAATATCTGATACGCTGCTCATTGAGCAGCTCATATATTAAACTGATTTTTGGAATTGGGCTGTGGAAAAGAGGCTTGCCTCGTCCCAGCCACGGGTTGCCTCGGTATAGCACTACCTCCGAGTGCGGCCCACTTCCCCTTGGGGAAGAAATATTCAATTGAAAAAAAAGAAACGAACTAAACATCAAACCTTGGCCATGTGTTTTTATTTCTTGCTAGCAGGTTAGACAGTACAAGTGGCGAGCTGAGGCATTGAAAGACCACCTCTCTGGCCGGACCTGAGGGCCGTTACCACAAGGCATATGAGGGTTAGACAGTTCTTCCGTGGGAGATGGTCGCCAACAACTCATACTTACCTGACGCGGGAGGTACTGTGATCAAGGAGGCAGTCCTCTCAAGGTGAGGCCCTTTCATTGCACTTCGATTGGGTTGACCCTTGCGATTACCCCAAATGTGGGTAACTCGAGCGTATAATTTCTGGTAGTGGGGACCTGCGTTCGCGCTAGTCCCCGATCTAGGTAGCTAGAGCAGTGTAGTAAGTTAGCCAGTGCGTGCGTGCGTGACTGTTGTTAAGTGGTTGATGTTTAACTGAGTGACTGAGCGGCCGGGAAATTTTGAATGTGTTGTGTTCCGTTGCAGGGCAGAGAGCGCGAGCGAGGAAGAAATACGGATGGATTTGAAATACAGGATCGCCGAGGGAGTGAGGAAAACGAGTAAAAGGTAGGTTTGCTTGCGTTTGCAGTCAGTTATCAGGATTTTGCGGTGTTTACTAAGTACGTACGGCACAGAAATGCGAGTGACTCACTTCAGTTGATGTCCGTTGACTTGCAGCGCGACAGTGGAAAATTCAACAAGCTCTACCCGCGGAGGAAGAGAAACACTCGGAGGAAGGCGGTGGGTTCTGCCAACAGTGAGTACATTTTTGTGTTTTTTTCTTGGGTTAGAATAGCCGTCGGTCGGTCGGAGTGTGTTTGAAAAATAGCCGTTAAATTGGCCGATCGGCGGTCGGAAAAAATCCCCTCGGTCGTTGCTGTTCGATTGTGGTCGTTGCCCGATTGATTTTCCTTGTTTTGTCGTTGGTTTTAGGCCGTAAAGGCGCTGGAATGCGGTCGAATAGCCTGCAATTGCCGCCTGAGCTGTTGTTGTTGAGATAATTTGATGTCACAAGCGTTAATTTGATGTCACAAGGGAAACGTAAACATCCTATCTCGCGCGCTGACGAACTCCGATCGCGCTGGCGGTTTTAGGCCGTTTAAATTGTTTTGAGTGCGCTGTGTTTGGTTTTGTAGAGCATTTGGCCTTCCCCACTTGCTATTACTTGCTATGTAAGCCCGTAGTGTTGCTTGGTAATAATGAAATGGCTTAGTACAGTGGGTAAAAATGCAAAAGGGAAGCCTACAACACGGGGTATTCCCAGGCGGTCACCCATCCAAGTACTAACCCCGCCCGACAGGGCTTAACTTCGGTGATCGGACGAGAACCGGTGTTTTCCCTGTGGTATGGTCGTAGACGAAAGATAAGGGGCGAAAATTTACTGTTTTATAAGTGGACTTGTAAACGAGACATTTCTTGAGACTTGACTCGGGAAGAGTTTCAATTGAAAATCTGCTGGAACTTAGTCCCGCACGTTTTGGCGCCAAATTGGCAGCGAAACGCCAAGTCAGCTGTAAACGTCAAGGTATGTGGAGACTAGCCTCGTTTGAAGGTTATCGATTTTGCCCTGTGTTTGTCTGTGAACGGGCGAACTGTTATGTCACTAGGGAATGCATATCTTTTGCAAGATTGAAGCGATTTTTGCGCCTGGTTTAGCGGTGCGTGTTGTCCATGACGCTAGTACAATGCACCTGCCAGTCAGTTCCCTTAGAGGGGGTGGTAGGGGCTCAAGTTGATGGAAGCATAGCTCGGGACGCGACAGTTTTCAGACCACCATATCTCGAGGGTAGGAGACAACAACCACCCAAGCCTCAGCGAACCTTTTCGCCATCGCTTCTCGGCCTTTTGGCTAAGATTTATCTTGGTCAGGCCGACGTCCATATAGTCCCACCAGACCAGACGCTAAGGGGATTAAGTTCCCTTTGCCCAGGAAGGAGGTGTTCCGACTATGGACCTTGATTGTCGCAACAGTTTGTTGGTGTACTTCCCTGAGGAAACGTATCGCAACGTTGGATCGTCTGCCATTCTACCACAAGTGTTGGATGTTGTTGGTGAAGATAATCTGTTCGCTGTTCAGTTTTTGCGTGGTGGTGTTATTCGCCTGACCTTCACGGATGAAGCCGTTTGTGATGATTTTTATGAGCATGGCTTTGAATATAATGATGTTCGTCTTCGTGTTACTCGTGCTAATTCAAATGTGCGTACTGTCCATGTTCGAGATTTACCGATTGAAGTTCCTGACAATGTTGTGTCTACCTTTTTCTCGTCATTTGGTGAAGTTATTTCTGTTGCATGTTCCACTTTCAAGGATTTCCCTACCCTTTGTGATGGCACCCGTCTTGTGAAGATAGCTTTGAAGTCTGATGTTCCTTATTTTGTGCGTATTAGTGATTTTGACTGTCGTGTTTGGTATTCTCGTCAACCGCCTCAATGTTCAATCTGTCGTGAATGTGGTCATCGTGCTCGTGATTGTCCCCTATCCGGTTTATGTCGTCGTTGTCGTCAACCTGGCCATACTGCTCGGGAATGTATGCGTGCTTGGGGCCCTGCTGCTCAGTCTGCTGATGTTGCTTCTGTTAATAATGATCCCGAAGATATTCCTGTTGATGTTGCTGATGATAGTGTTCCTGTTGATGTTTCTGTTGCTCCTGAATTTCCTCCGTCCTCTGCTGCTTCCGTTGTTCCTGCCCCATCGAGTGTTCCTCCGTCTACTGCTGCACCAGTTACTCTTGCCTTACCAAGTGTTGTTTCAGTTACTTCTGCTTCATCGTCCACTGTGGTTTCTGTTCCTTCTGCTCCATTGAGTGTTCCTTCGTCCACTGCTGCTGCTGTTTCAGCTACTCCCGTCTCATCTGTCTCATCCATTGCAAGTCTTCAAACTGTAATATCTCGTGTTGGACACGTTTTGACTAACAATGTTCTTAGTGGATGCAAAGACAAACCGAACACTATTGCTTTTCTGGCCTATTTAGAGCGTTTTGCTGATCAATATTGTAAACATTATGGTAAAACTTAACTTTGACTATTATTGCACTTCCTTCTGTATTTTTGATGTAATAGTATATTCTGGCCTTTTCTTGTGATTGTTTTTGTAATTACTGCTGTACTTATTTCAGTGTTTATCTCTGTATTTCCTTTGTATTTTTATCCTGTATATAGTTGATGGTTTTTGATTAAACTTTTCACATACTAAAAATCTGTTCTTATCAGCTTAATATCTGATACGCTGCTCATTGAGCAGCTCATATATTAAACTGATTTTTGGAATTGGGCTGTGGAAAAGAGGCTTGCCTCGTCCCAGCCACGGGTTGCCTCGGTATAGCACTACCTCCGAGTGCGGCCCACTTCCCCTTGGGGAAGAAATATTCAATTGAAAAAAAAGAAACGAACTAAACATCAAACCTTGGCCATGTGTTTTTATTTCTTGCTAGCAGGTTAGACAGTACAAGTGGCGAGCTGAGGCATTGAAAGACCACCTCTCTGGCCGGACCTGAGGGCCGTTACCACAAGGCATATGAGGGTTAGACAGTTCTTCCGTGGGAGATGGTCGCCAACAACTCATACTTACCTGACGCGGGAGGTACTGTGATCAAGGAGGCAGTCCTCTCAAGGTGAGGCCCTTTCATTGCACTTCGATTGGGTTGACCCTTGCGATTACCCCAAATGTGGGTAACTCGAGCGTATAATTTCTGGTAGTGGGGACCTGCGTTCGCGCTAGTCCCCGATCTAGGTAGCTAGAGCAGTGTAGTAAGTTAGCCAGTGCGTGCGTGCGTGACTGTTGTTAAGTGGTTGATGTTTAACTGAGTGACTGAGCGGCCGGGAAATTTTGAATGTGTTGTGTTCCGTTGCAGGGCAGAGAGCGCGAGCGAGGAAGAAATACGGATGGATTTGAAATACAGGATCGCCGAGGGAGTGAGGAAAACGAGTAAAAGGTAGGTTTGCTTGCGTTTGCAGTCAGTTATCAGGATTTTGCGGTGTTTACTAAGTACGTACGGCACAGAAATGCGAGTGACTCACTTCAGTTGATGTCCGTTGACTTGCAGCGCGACAGTGGAAAATTCAACAAGCTCTACCCGCGGAGGAAGAGAAACACTCGGAGGAAGGCGGTGGGTTCTGCCAACAGTGAGTACATTTTTGTGTTTTTTTCTTGGGTTAGAATAGCCGTCGGTCGGTCGGAGTGTGTTTGAAAAATAGCCGTTAAATTGGCCGATCGGCGGTCGGAAAAAATCCCCTCGGTCGTTGCTGTTCGATTGTGGTCGTTGCCCGATTGATTTTCCTTGTTTTGTCGTTGGTTTTAGGCCGTAAAGGCGCTGGAATGCGGTCGAATAGCCTGCAATTGCCGCCTGAGCTGTTGTTGTTGAGATAATTTGATGTCACAAGCGTTAATTTGATGTCACAAGGGAAACGTAAACATCCTATCTCGCGCGCTGACGAACTCCGATCGCGCTGGCGGTTTTAGGCCGTTTAAATTGTTTTGAGTGCGCTGTGTTTGGTTTTGTAGAGCATTTGGCCTTCCCCACTTGCTATTACTTGCTATGTAAGCCCGTAGTGTTGCTTGGTAATAATGAAATGGCTTAGTACAGTGGGTAAAAATGCAAAAGGGAAGCCTACAACACGGGGTATTCCCAGGCGGTCACCCATCCAAGTACTAACCCCGCCCGACAGGGCTTAACTTCGGTGATCGGACGAGAACCGGTGTTTTCCCTGTGGTATGGTCGTAGACGAAAGATAAGGGGCGAAAATTTACTGTTTTATAAGTGGACTTGTAAACGAGACATTTCTTGAGACTTGACTCGGGAAGAGTTTCAATTGAAAATCTGCTGGAACTTAGTCCCGCACGTTTTGGCGCCAAATTGGCAGCGAAACGCCAAGTCAGCTGTAAACGTCAAGGTATGTGGAGACTAGCCTCGTTTGAAGGTTATCGATTTTGCCCTGTGTTTGTCTGTGAACGGGCGAACTGTTATGTCACTAGGGAATGCATATCTTTTGCAAGATTGAAGCGATTTTTGCGCCTGGTTTAGCGGTGCGTGTTGTCCATGACGCTAGTACAATGCACCTGCCAGTCAGTTCCCTTAGAGGGGGTGGTAGGGGCTCAAGTTGATGGAAGCATAGCTCGGGACGCGACAGTTTTCAGACCACCATATCTCGAGGGTAGGAGACAACAACCACCCAAGCCTCAGCGAACCTTTTCGCCATCGCTTCTCGGCCTTTTGGCTAAGATCAAGTGTAGTATCTGTTCTTATCAGCTTAATATCTGATACGCTGCTCATTGAGCAGCTCATATATTAAACTGATTTTTGGAATTGGGCTGTGGAAAAGAGGCTTGCCTCGTCCCAGCCACGGGTTGCCTCGGTATAGCACTACCTCCGAGTGCGGCCCACTTCCCCTTGGGGAAGAAATATTCAATTGAAAAAAAAGAAACGAACTAAACATCAAACCTTGGCCATGTGTTTTTATTTCTTGCTAGCAGGTTAGACAGTACAAGTGGCGAGCTGAGGCATTGAAAGACCACCTCTCTGGCCGGACCTGAGGGCCGTTACCACAAGGCATATGAGGGTTAGACAGTTCTTCCGTGGGAGATGGTCGCCAACAACTCATACTTACCTGACGCGGGAGGTACTGTGATCAAGGAGGCAGTCCTCTCAAGGTGAGGCCCTTTCATTGCACTTCGATTGGGTTGACCCTTGCGATTACCCCAAATGTGGGTAACTCGAGCGTATAATTTCTGGTAGTGGGGACCTGCGTTCGCGCTAGTCCCCGATCTAGGTAGCTAGAGCAGTGTAGTAAGTTAGCCAGTGCGTGCGTGCGTGACTGTTGTTAAGTGGTTGATGTTTAACTGAGTGACTGAGCGGCCGGGAAATTTTGAATGTGTTGTGTTCCGTTGCAGGGCAGAGAGCGCGAGCGAGGAAGAAATACGGATGGATTTGAAATACAGGATCGCCGAGGGAGTGAGGAAAACGAGTAAAAGGTAGGTTTGCTTGCGTTTGCAGTCAGTTATCAGGATTTTGCGGTGTTTACTAAGTACGTACGGCACAGAAATGCGAGTGACTCACTTCAGTTGATGTCCGTTGACTTGCAGCGCGACAGTGGAAAATTCAACAAGCTCTACCCGCGGAGGAAGAGAAACACTCGGAGGAAGGCGGTGGGTTCTGCCAACAGTGAGTACATTTTTGTGTTTTTTTCTTGGGTTAGAATAGCCGTCGGTCGGTCGGAGTGTGTTTGAAAAATAGCCGTTAAATTGGCCGATCGGCGGTCGGAAAAAATCCCCTCGGTCGTTGCTGTTCGATTGTGGTCGTTGCCCGATTGATTTTCCTTGTTTTGTCGTTGGTTTTAGGCCGTAAAGGCGCTGGAATGCGGTCGAATAGCCTGCAATTGCCGCCTGAGCTGTTGTTGTTGAGATAATTTGATGTCACAAGCGTTAATTTGATGTCACAAGGGAAACGTAAACATCCTATCTCGCGCGCTGACGAACTCCGATCGCGCTGGCGGTTTTAGGCCGTTTAAATTGTTTTGAGTGCGCTGTGTTTGGTTTTGTAGAGCATTTGGCCTTCCCCACTTGCTATTACTTGCTATGTAAGCCCGTAGTGTTGCTTGGTAATAATGAAATGGCTTAGTACAGTGGGTAAAAATGCAAAAGGGAAGCCTACAACACGGGGTATTCCCAGGCGGTCACCCATCCAAGTACTAACCCCGCCCGACAGGGCTTAACTTCGGTGATCGGACGAGAACCGGTGTTTTCCCTGTGGTATGGTCGTAGACGAAAGATAAGGGGCGAAAATTTACTGTTTTATAAGTGGACTTGTAAACGAGACATTTCTTGAGACTTGACTCGGGAAGAGTTTCAATTGAAAATCTGCTGGAACTTAGTCCCGCACGTTTTGGCGCCAAATTGGCAGCGAAACGCCAAGTCAGCTGTAAACGTCAAGGTATGTGGAGACTAGCCTCGTTTGAAGGTTATCGATTTTGCCCTGTGTTTGTCTGTGAACGGGCGAACTGTTATGTCACTAGGGAATGCATATCTTTTGCAAGATTGAAGCGATTTTTGCGCCTGGTTTAGCGGTGCGTGTTGTCCATGACGCTAGTACAATGCACCTGCCAGTCAGTTCCCTTAGAGGGGGTGGTAGGGGCTCAAGTTGATGGAAGCATAGCTCGGGACGCGACAGTTTTCAGACCACCATATCTCGAGGGTAGGAGACAACAACCACCCAAGCCTCAGCGAACCTTTTCGCCATCGCTTCTCGGCCTTTTGGCTAAGATCAAGTGTAGTATCTGTTCTTATCAGCTTAATATCTGATACGCTGCTCATTGAGCAGCTCATATATTAAACTGATTTTTGGAATTGGGCTGTGGAAAAGAGGCTTGCCTCGTCCCAGCCACGGGTTGCCTCGGTATAGCACTACCTCCGAGTGCGGCCCACTTCCCCTTGGGGAAGAAATATTCAATTGAAAAAAAAGAAACGAACTAAACATCAAACCTTGGCCATGTGTTTTTATTTCTTGCTAGCAGGTTAGACAGTACAAGTGGCGAGCTGAGGCATTGAAAGACCACCTCTCTGGCCGGACCTGAGGGCCGTTACCACAAGGCATATGAGGGTTAGACAGTTCTTCCGTGGGAGATGGTCGCCAACAACTCATACTTACCTGACGCGGGAGGTACTGTGATCAAGGAGGCAGTCCTCTCAAGGTGAGGCCCTTTCATTGCACTTCGATTGGGTTGACCCTTGCGATTACCCCAAATGTGGGTAACTCGAGCGTATAATTTCTGGTAGTGGGGACCTGCGTTCGCGCTAGTCCCCGATCTAGGTAGCTAGAGCAGTGTAGTAAGTTAGCCAGTGCGTGCGTGCGTGACTGTTGTTAAGTGGTTGATGTTTAACTGAGTGACTGAGCGGCCGGGAAATTTTGAATGTGTTGTGTTCCGTTGCAGGGCAGAGAGCGCGAGCGAGGAAGAAATACGGATGGATTTGAAATACAGGATCGCCGAGGGAGTGAGGAAAACGAGTAAAAGGTAGGTTTGCTTGCGTTTGCAGTCAGTTATCAGGATTTTGCGGTGTTTACTAAGTACGTACGGCACAGAAATGCGAGTGACTCACTTCAGTTGATGTCCGTTGACTTGCAGCGCGACAGTGGAAAATTCAACAAGCTCTACCCGCGGAGGAAGAGAAACACTCGGAGGAAGGCGGTGGGTTCTGCCAACAGTGAGTACATTTTTGTGTTTTTTTCTTGGGTTAGAATAGCCGTCGGTCGGTCGGAGTGTGTTTGAAAAATAGCCGTTAAATTGGCCGATCGGCGGTCGGAAAAAATCCCCTCGGTCGTTGCTGTTCGATTGTGGTCGTTGCCCGATTGATTTTCCTTGTTTTGTCGTTGGTTTTAGGCCGTAAAGGCGCTGGAATGCGGTCGAATAGCCTGCAATTGCCGCCTGAGCTGTTGTTGTTGAGATAATTTGATGTCACAAGCGTTAATTTGATGTCACAAGGGAAACGTAAACATCCTATCTCGCGCGCTGACGAACTCCGATCGCGCTGGCGGTTTTAGGCCGTTTAAATTGTTTTGAGTGCGCTGTGTTTGGTTTTGTAGAGCATTTGGCCTTCCCCACTTGCTATTACTTGCTATGTAAGCCCGTAGTGTTGCTTGGTAATAATGAAATGGCTTAGTACAGTGGGTAAAAATGCAAAAGGGAAGCCTACAACACGGGGTATTCCCAGGCGGTCACCCATCCAAGTACTAACCCCGCCCGACAGGGCTTAACTTCGGTGATCGGACGAGAACCGGTGTTTTCCCTGTGGTATGGTCGTAGACGAAAGATAAGGGGCGAAAATTTACTGTTTTATAAGTGGACTTGTAAACGAGACATTTCTTGAGACTTGACTCGGGAAGAGTTTCAATTGAAAATCTGCTGGAACTTAGTCCCGCACGTTTTGGCGCCAAATTGGCAGCGAAACGCCAAGTCAGCTGTAAACGTCAAGGTATGTGGAGACTAGCCTCGTTTGAAGGTTATCGATTTTGCCCTGTGTTTGTCTGTGAACGGGCGAACTGTTATGTCACTAGGGAATGCATATCTTTTGCAAGATTGAAGCGATTTTTGCGCCTGGTTTAGCGGTGCGTGTTGTCCATGACGCTAGTACAATGCACCTGCCAGTCAGTTCCCTTAGAGGGGGTGGTAGGGGCTCAAGTTGATGGAAGCATAGCTCGGGACGCGACAGTTTTCAGACCACCATATCTCGAGGGTAGGAGACAACAACCACCCAAGCCTCAGCGAACCTTTTCGCCATCGCTTCTCGGCCTTTTGGCTAAGATTTATCTTGGTCAGGCCGACGTCCATATAGTCCCACCAGACCAGACGCTAAGGGGATTAAGTTCCCTTTGCCCAGGAAGGAGGTGTTCCGACTATGGACCTTGATTGTCGCAACAGTTTGTTGGTGTACTTCCCTGAGGAAACGTATCGCAACGTTGGATCGTCTGCCATTCTACCACAAGTGTTGGATGTTGTTGGTGAAGATAATCTGTTCGCTGTTCAGTTTTTGCGTGGTGGTGTTATTCGCCTGACCTTCACGGATGAAGCCGTTTGTGATGATTTTTATGAGCATGGCTTTGAATATAATGATGTTCGTCTTCGTGTTACTCGTGCTAATTCAAATGTGCGTACTGTCCATGTTCGAGATTTACCGATTGAAGTTCCTGACAATGTTGTGTCTACCTTTTTCTCGTCATTTGGTGAAGTTATTTCTGTTGCATGTTCCACTTTCAAGGATTTCCCTACCCTTTGTGATGGCACCCGTCTTGTGAAGATAGCTTTGAAGTCTGATGTTCCTTATTTTGTGCGTATTAGTGATTTTGACTGTCGTGTTTGGTATTCTCGTCAACCGCCTCAATGTTCAATCTGTCGTGAATGTGGTCATCGTGCTCGTGATTGTCCCCTATCCGGTTTATGTCGTCGTTGTCGTCAACCTGGCCATACTGCTCGGGAATGTATGCGTGCTTGGGGCCCTGCTGCTCAGTCTGCTGATGTTGCTTCTGTTAATAATGATCCCGAAGATATTCCTGTTGATGTTGCTGATGATAGTGTTCCTGTTGATGTTTCTGTTGCTCCTGAATTTCCTCCGTCCTCTGCTGCTTCCGTTGTTCCTGCCCCATCGAGTGTTCCTCCGTCTACTGCTGCACCAGTTACTCTTGCCTTACCAAGTGTTGTTTCAGTTACTTCTGCTTCATCGTCCACTGTGGTTTCTGTTCCTTCTGCTCCATTGAGTGTTCCTTCGTCCACTGCTGCTGCTGTTTCAGCTACTCCCGTCTCATCTGTCTCATCCATTGCAAGTTCTGTCTCGTCTCGTACGAATGTGTCTCCTTATGATCAGTTTTTTCTACGACCTAATCCTAGTCCTGTCATGGTTGAACTTCGTAATCTTGTACCTAAAGTTCCTCGTCTTCAAACTGTAATATCTCGTGTTGGACACGTTTTGACTAACAATGTTCTTAGTGGATGCAAAGACAAACCGAACACTATTGCTTTTCTGGCCTATTTAGAGCGTTTTGCTGATCAATATTGTAAACATTATGGTAAAACTTAACTTTGACTATTATTGCACTTCCTTCTGTATTTTTGATGTAATAGTATATTCTGGCCTTTTCTTGTGATTGTTTTTGTAATTACTGCTGTACTTATTTCAGTGTTTATCTCTGTATTTCCTTTGTATTTTTATCCTGTATATAGTTGATGGTTTTTGATTAAACTTTTCACATACTAAAAATCTGTTCTTATCAGCTTAATATCTGATACGCTGCTCATTGAGCAGCTCATATATTAAACTGATTTTTGGAATTGGGCTGTGGAAAAGAGGCTTGCCTCGTCCCAGCCACGGGTTGCCTCGGTATAGCACTACCTCCGAGTGCGGCCCACTTCCCCTTGGGGAAGAAATATTCAATTGAAAAAAAAGAAACGAACTAAACATCAAACCTTGGCCATGTGTTTTTATTTCTTGCTAGCAGGTTAGACAGTACAAGTGGCGAGCTGAGGCATTGAAAGACCACCTCTCTGGCCGGACCTGAGGGCCGTTACCACAAGGCATATGAGGGTTAGACAGTTCTTCCGTGGGAGATGGTCGCCAACAACTCATACTTACCTGACGCGGGAGGTACTGTGATCAAGGAGGCAGTCCTCTCAAGGTGAGGCCCTTTCATTGCACTTCGATTGGGTTGACCCTTGCGATTACCCCAAATGTGGGTAACTCGAGCGTATAATTTCTGGTAGTGGGGACCTGCGTTCGCGCTAGTCCCCGATCTAGGTAGCTAGAGCAGTGTAGTAAGTTAGCCAGTGCGTGCGTGCGTGACTGTTGTTAAGTGGTTGATGTTTAACTGAGTGACTGAGCGGCCGGGAAATTTTGAATGTGTTGTGTTCCGTTGCAGGGCAGAGAGCGCGAGCGAGGAAGAAATACGGATGGATTTGAAATACAGGATCGCCGAGGGAGTGAGGAAAACGAGTAAAAGGTAGGTTTGCTTGCGTTTGCAGTCAGTTATCAGGATTTTGCGGTGTTTACTAAGTACGTACGGCACAGAAATGCGAGTGACTCACTTCAGTTGATGTCCGTTGACTTGCAGCGCGACAGTGGAAAATTCAACAAGCTCTACCCGCGGAGGAAGAGAAACACTCGGAGGAAGGCGGTGGGTTCTGCCAACAGTGAGTACATTTTTGTGTTTTTTTCTTGGGTTAGAATAGCCGTCGGTCGGTCGGAGTGTGTTTGAAAAATAGCCGTTAAATTGGCCGATCGGCGGTCGGAAAAAATCCCCTCGGTCGTTGCTGTTCGATTGTGGTCGTTGCCCGATTGATTTTCCTTGTTTTGTCGTTGGTTTTAGGCCGTAAAGGCGCTGGAATGCGGTCGAATAGCCTGCAATTGCCGCCTGAGCTGTTGTTGTTGAGATAATTTGATGTCACAAGCGTTAATTTGATGTCACAAGGGAAACGTAAACATCCTATCTCGCGCGCTGACGAACTCCGATCGCGCTGGCGGTTTTAGGCCGTTTAAATTGTTTTGAGTGCGCTGTGTTTGGTTTTGTAGAGCATTTGGCCTTCCCCACTTGCTATTACTTGCTATGTAAGCCCGTAGTGTTGCTTGGTAATAATGAAATGGCTTAGTACAGTGGGTAAAAATGCAAAAGGGAAGCCTACAACACGGGGTATTCCCAGGCGGTCACCCATCCAAGTACTAACCCCGCCCGACAGGGCTTAACTTCGGTGATCGGACGAGAACCGGTGTTTTCCCTGTGGTATGGTCGTAGACGAAAGATAAGGGGCGAAAATTTACTGTTTTATAAGTGGACTTGTAAACGAGACATTTCTTGAGACTTGACTCGGGAAGAGTTTCAATTGAAAATCTGCTGGAACTTAGTCCCGCACGTTTTGGCGCCAAATTGGCAGCGAAACGCCAAGTCAGCTGTAAACGTCAAGGTATGTGGAGACTAGCCTCGTTTGAAGGTTATCGATTTTGCCCTGTGTTTGTCTGTGAACGGGCGAACTGTTATGTCACTAGGGAATGCATATCTTTTGCAAGATTGAAGCGATTTTTGCGCCTGGTTTAGCGGTGCGTGTTGTCCATGACGCTAGTACAATGCACCTGCCAGTCAGTTCCCTTAGAGGGGGTGGTAGGGGCTCAAGTTGATGGAAGCATAGCTCGGGACGCGACAGTTTTCAGACCACCATATCTCGAGGGTAGGAGACAACAACCACCCAAGCCTCAGCGAACCTTTTCGCCATCGCTTCTCGGCCTTTTGGCTAAGATCAAGTGTAGTATCTGTTCTTATCAGCTTAATATCTGATACGCTGCTCATTGAGCAGCTCATATATTAAACTGATTTTTGGAATTGGGCTGTGGAAAAGAGGCTTGCCTCGTCCCAGCCACGGGTTGCCTCGGTATAGCACTACCTCCGAGTGCGGCCCACTTCCCCTTGGGGAAGAAATATTCAATTGAAAAAAAAGAAACGAACTAAACATCAAACCTTGGCCATGTGTTTTTATTTCTTGCTAGCAGGTTAGACAGTACAAGTGGCGAGCTGAGGCATTGAAAGACCACCTCTCTGGCCGGACCTGAGGGCCGTTACCACAAGGCATATGAGGGTTAGACAGTTCTTCCGTGGGAGATGGTCGCCAACAACTCATACTTACCTGACGCGGGAGGTACTGTGATCAAGGAGGCAGTCCTCTCAAGGTGAGGCCCTTTCATTGCACTTCGATTGGGTTGACCCTTGCGATTACCCCAAATGTGGGTAACTCGAGCGTATAATTTCTGGTAGTGGGGACCTGCGTTCGCGCTAGTCCCCGATCTAGGTAGCTAGAGCAGTGTAGTAAGTTAGCCAGTGCGTGCGTGCGTGACTGTTGTTAAGTGGTTGATGTTTAACTGAGTGACTGAGCGGCCGGGAAATTTTGAATGTGTTGTGTTCCGTTGCAGGGCAGAGAGCGCGAGCGAGGAAGAAATACGGATGGATTTGAAATACAGGATCGCCGAGGGAGTGAGGAAAACGAGTAAAAGGT
>CAOKRL010000027.1:0-7500 GCA_948470475.1 Galaxea fascicularis
CCTAACAAAGGACTAGTGCAAAGGAGGTGTGTGGTAGCTAAGTGTGTTCGAGTGAAAAATTTACGAGTATGACTTTTAACTTCGGAGAGACTGTCCTATTTTGAGAGTGTAGGTGTAAGGAATCCTTTTTAACATTGTCCCGCTAATTTCCTGGAATTGAGTGATTGATGGAAATCTTGATCTATTGCGGTCTTTTTTTTATGTATATCGAGAAACGCAAATGAAAGGCAAATAGTTCCATTTGTTTTCACTGAAGCTAGTGATTTCATTGGTGGCTGTAGGCAGTCGCTCAATCGGGAATGTAGTTAACCTTGTTACTGTATTCCTTGTAATCTTATTGTATCATTAAAGTTTATGTGGAATTCATCACGTGTGTTTATCGTTTGTGATTCGAGAGTTAGGGACGGGCCATTTTGTTTTTGAAGGGTGGGGGTTGGGGAAATTAGACATAAAGCAACAACAAAATTCCTTCACAGGAAAATTCGACCGGAATTGGAACGCATTGAAATAAGAAATGAAGTTTCGTGTTGTTTCTATACGATTGCAAATCTTCTTACGGCGCATTTTTTGTGACTTCCGGTTCAAAAAAGGCTGTACTTAAAGCATATTAGATTCCGTGCGTATTGAAAGTCAAAGTGGAAAATTGTTGGTCCGGCAAAACCAGATTTATGGCAGAGAAATGCTAACTCAAACATCGAAGTAAAGGTGTTTACACACTATTCACGAAACAAACTAACCCGAAAATGCAAAAGGTTTCTGAGAATTGTTCTTAAAAGATTTCCTTCTAAAGCCGTTAAAAGCGGTCCAATTCAGCGCGCTTATAAAGAGTCAAACAGAAAAATTTTTTCTTGAGAATAGAACTAATTCGCTCATGGAGAAAGCTGCCTATAAGCTATTATCAAGAAAAAAATCAGGCCGTTTTAGCATTGCGAGCCAAAATTTTCACAAACAATGGGGTTTGCCTTTAGGAAACATACGCACCGAGAACACCGACGGTAACGGGAACGACATAATAGGTTACACTTCGGTACATTTCCTCGACGCCCTCTTCAAAACAACGTGAAAAGACTAAATTCAAAGTTTTCTGGAGAACGTGAGCACATGACGGTGAATTATTCACTCCTTTCTAATAGACCTTTTCACGGTTTCTGCTGCAGCCATTTTGTTTGGGGGAGGCACACACACTGCTAAAATTACAGTTAAATGTATGGGATTTTGGTCGACTTTAAACCGCTTCTAACATTTTCCACTAAAGTATTTCAAATAGCTTTAACGATATCATTATCCAACAGAAAGTTAGGCTATTTAAGAAGGCACGTCGCTCGTAAATTGGAATTATAAATCTTCTCATGTGGCTCAGTTCTAATTTCGCGGTCAAAATTCGTTTACGGTCGTTGTAGCCTAAAATCTGTTCTTCATACTTCAGGGAAATAATCTCAATACAAGTGCCTTTTTAACGACATTTTCGCTGTCAAAACCATGCCTCCATGGCGGCGAAACAGGGGTTTAAAGTCAGCAAAAATTCCATTGATACATTTACTGTAATTTTAGCGGTGTTTGTTCCCCGAACAAAAAATGGCGTCAGAAACCGTGAAAAGGTCTATTTCAACGCCGTTCCTACAAATTTAGTTTCTGCACAGTTCGCCCACATTGTACCAGTGAGGCGAATGGGAATACATTCACAAAATAGTTACAAAAATATCATTGAACTTTTGTTATGAAATGACGTTCTAGTTACCAACAGCGTTGAAACAGACCGTCGTCTTTGCATGCGGCCCTAAACAATTGGGGAGCTTTAAGCAAACACGACAGCGACGACAACGAGAGCGCCACAAAGAAATAGGTTTATTGAGTAAAAACAATAGGTGGGTTCACACTAGATCCTCAAGTGCACTTCAAGTGTATTTGAGTTTAAGTACACTTTCAAGGAAGGTTTCGACCTTACTTGAGACTGCGCGCACTTCGGTACTTTGATGTTTTGATGTTTCCATGCCGACTAAGTACGATCAGTCAAGTGAAACGAGAACCGTTCACACACAAGTGCATCTCAAGTGCACTTCAAACACAATTCAAGTGCACTTGAAATGTGTGAAGCCACCTATTAGCTCTGCACGTGCACCACCCATTTTAGTACGTTTCTTTACCCTCTTTACATCAGTTGTTCTTTTTAAATACTTGATGATGTGGTGCAAAGAAAGATTCAAACAAGACTGACTCTGAAATCGCGCTGACCATGTCGAAGACTGACATGTTAATTCAAAACTCTTGTTGATTGACTGTCACAATAACTTAAAGCAATGAATGGAAAGCTCTTCCACGCAATATCTTGCAAAGCAAGACCGTACCAATTGTTTTTCGGATATGAAAAATTCTTCTGTCCCTTCGATTCGGACTAGTTAACTAGCTGCTTTGAGAAAGTTATTGGAATCCCAGAATATAGTTCATATGCCTTTGCAACTCCTATCTGCCTTTTTTTTTTGTAAAAGGAAATTTCAGATACGTATACATTAAAAAATGTTTGAAGGTTTAGTTTGAATGTTTCAGTTCTTTCAGCTAATATAATAATGAGGATTTATATAGCTCTTTATCCCAAGGCTCAAAGCGCTTTACAACACTTTAGGGGGGACTGACTGCTTCTTTTAGGCGCAAATTGCAGCCATGCTTATTAGAATGAATAGTAGGATCAACACAGGTGCCCCCAGAACAGGTGCAACACAGGTGCCCCCATCACACGGAGACTACGTCCCCTACTCTTTCCGATCAGTGTGTGGGTTCTTTAACGTCCCACACCAGTACTGTGAGACGGGGCCTCCGGTTTATCGTCCTTATCCGAGAAGACTATCTAGAAAGTCATTACAAAGGTAGCACTTTCTCCTCATTTATTTAAAGACCCTGAGTGTTGGTCCGGCCGGGGCTTGAACCCACGACCTCCCGCACAGCAGTCCGGTGCTCCTACCAACTGAGCCCCCAACCGGTCGGTGGTACAATTTATTTATCCAGCAGAGTGGTTCAGTGCAGGGAAACTCTTCGTCCACACATGCAGCTGTAAACCACACGCGAGAGGAGGAAAGTGATGACTACCGAGACGTGATCACACCGTCGTCTTGGTTCCCGTAGTAGAACGCACAAAAGCCAAGGGCCGGGTCCATCTGAATACCCCAACCCCACACAGAGTATAGCAACGAGCACTGGACCAGGGCAAAGGCAGCGTACATCTCAGGACCAGGACTTCACAAAGAGTGAAGAAACAACTGGGTTAAGTGGGCATCAGATTGTGGCTTACTTCCTTCTAGGCCTTGCCAAAAGTCCAGAAGAGCCGTACCACCTTCAACTTTAAACTGTTCCTAACGGACACTTTGATCCTGCCTAAAGGTCTCAGTCTTCCAAGCCGACAGTAGCGATGAAGTACATTTCGTCATGCCGGTGTAAAAAGATTTCACTTCAAGATATCCCGCGAAAACGTGGTCAAGACATAGGAAAATTCTGCGCGCTTCGGGAACCAACCAGATTGTCCCACTACTCTATCGAGATCCTCACTGAACAGTTTCCAGTGCTTTGACGTAAAATTCTCCCAGTTCCTAACCAAAGGATTTTATGGACAAAATTTGAGGGCCCTACCTTCGCTAGAAATTGCACGGTGGGATTTTCAATTTCCCACATATTTTGACGTGATACTAAACCATTTCGCATGACGATTAACCGTTCGTCGTCACATTAAACCATTTCACGCCACGCTGAACTGTTTGGTGTCAAGTTATCAAATCAATACATAGTAAGTTAGATCGTTTGGTACGGCACTGAATCATTTCAAAACTTTACCGTTTTGACATTGGAGACTACACCGGTTTTCGTTTACTTTCTGTCCAATTCTACTTATTCTGTGCTGAATTGCAAATAGAAGCTGAACCAATCACACTTAGATTTGATCATTTGTGTCTTTATTATACCGTTTCGACGTGGGCGACTATACAGTTTCTTAAGTGTCTAAACCATTTATTGGTTGAGTATTCCATTCCAGAAACGAGAACCTGTCCAGCTGCATTTTAACTACATCTTTTCCAAATTATGTATACCGACGTAACAAAAAATTATGGGATTCAATGACAGCGTGTGAACTGTGAAGTTTACAGAGCTTCACATGAGGGACGCTAACACTCGACACGAGAGGCTACAAGAGCAAATCCACCGAGGCTCTGGAGACTTGTAAAATCCAAAATATAGGATCGGATCCGTCGTTTCGATGGAAGGGCGGCCTGGGCGACGCGAGCACAATAACATACTGGGGAAGACTTCAAGACTACATAACTTGGTGAAAGAGGTTGAAAACCTGAATTAATGCACACACCTTGATTCAGTTATTCGATTTAGCGCCCTCCTTCCAATAAGCGCCTCCTTTCTAATAAGTTAAGCGCTCCCCCCTGGAGTGGTGTTTTTAATAAACACCCCTATTCCGATAAGCGCCCCCATTGCAAGACATTAACATAGAATAGGCTGACTAGACGAGTGAATTATGTAGCTACTTTCTCATATCTGAACGTTACATTGAACATAGCGACTTGAAATATTAAACAAGAAGGTACTGGTATGACTGACATTCTCTGTTGTTGCAGTTCTTGAGTTACAGAATATTTTGGTGTTCATCAAACTGCTGTATCACATTCCAGTGTTTCTGCCAAGAAAGAAATTAGCACCCCTTCCCTAATAAGCACCTCCTCTCCAATAAGCGCCATCCCTTGAGCTACCAAAATGAAATAAGCGCTCCGGGCTTTTAATCGAATCATTACTGTAAATAAGCCAGCCGGACTCCTAGGTACTTGAGGGTCACTACGCTCGAGCTCTTTTCACAGCTAAGGGTGACATGGTAGCATGTAAGCACTGAGGCCTCTTTGGGGAAAATTCCGACAGGCTACACGGCTCTGAAACGGCTACACTGAGGAGCTGAAATGACGACAAACGATGAGACTGCCCCGTGAAGGCAGCGACAAAGAGAAAAGCAAAATGGACAACCGCATTGGCGTTTTGTAAAGTAGACAGAGACTTGAAGGTATAGCCTTTGTCAATTTACTCTTTTCTTCGCTGTGTTCCCGCTCTCTCAGGTCCTCGTACTTTGCTAAACTCTTCAATCTCTTTGATAATTATCCAAGGATAAAGTATTTCGTCGACAGAATTACAAAAATGCATTTATGTTATACATTACGGACTTAAACATTTCCGACAGCGTCACCCCGACCCTCCAGAAATTGCGACGTGAAAACGGGGGACATAAAAGATTGCCGCTTACAGGGCTTTAGAATTGCGCGCGGGCTACTGAGTTTCGTGGGTGTTTTTGCTGTGAGAATAAACTGACAGACACGAAAGTAACTCCATGATAACCTTTAATCCAGCGGAAAGCTTACAATGAGCAAGTTAGATTCGTACTTGGTGTTAGAACTGAAAGTGCGAAGATTTTTCCAAACATTACCTGTTCAGTTAAAAGTTGATTTTGCCATTCTATTCTATTATAGTTTGCGGCAAGCCTCAAGAATGTGTGAGTACTGGGTAAGGGGCTCCCCTCCAGCTTCTTGAAATGTATTCACTTCGGCCTCCGATGCTTTGCAGAAGTGAAAAAGGCCCGGTTTGAAATCTTCCTCTTCAGTGTAATGATTGGCTACGAACTCCGCTGTTGAGCCTAATTGGCCCGGAGGACGCTTGTTCTCATCAATCCATTTTTTTTTTAACGCGTTCATTGGCTGTTTATCTCGGTCGAGGGCATCGGCTATCAAAGACCAATACGTGCTGCAGGGTAACATGGCTATTGCTAGGTATTTAGGAAGATCATTCGCCACAACTTCAAGGTAATTCATGTACAATTTGACTGCTGGACCCTTCTCCACGCTTTCTGCATCCTCTATTCCGTAGGTAAGACGTAACTGTTTGTACAATTTTTGGTGCTTCACACTCTGGGAAAAGTAAAATTTAACCCACTCTTCCTTCCCTTGGATTTGCATCTTGTCACCAGCCAAGTTATACATTTTTGCAACATGATCGAGGTAAACAATATTTTGTACCTTGAAACGAGCGTAGTTATCAGGGTCAAGTTTTCCTGTAAACATGCCTCTTACAAACTTGGTGTCATAGAGCCCACGGTAGATCTTGGAGCTGTATGCATGGTTTAGCAACAGTTGGGGGACGATCTTCTTAAGTGCCTTATAAGACGTTTTCTTGACAACATCCTGAGTTTGTTCTTGAGGAAGAGATTGAAAGTTTAATGTGACTTCAGTCGGGTTCTTGGAGTACTGTTTGCTGTCTGAAACTGAAAATATCGCAATATTTAATATGGCTTTGAAAAAGTCGAGTCGAATTTAGTATCTATTCCTTTATAATGATTTAGTAACTACTTCTTTGTATTCAAAAGTGGCAAACTGACTTGTTTCTCTTGCTTGGCGATGCGCCTTTAAATACATAACAGTGATCTGGCTGGGTAAGATATTTGTTAGAGTTATTCTCCGAAATCTACTTTCAGATGGACTAATGGCTATGTTTGGTTCGAGCTTGATTTGTTTAGAAAGCTTCACGTTGGCCACTCAAAGCTACAAAGTTGGTAATATCGTGCTGAAGGCCCTCTACTATACCTATTTCAGAATTTATCCTCTTTCCAGTAAACTCGGTCTCGTTGCTCAGTCCATTGAGTGGTGCTTGTTTGGGAGGGTTTTGGTACACCGACTTGCCAACAGTACCTTTAGGTAATTTCTGCTCCAATTCTGCTCCCATAGGACTTCTTCTTCCTCTTGCAAAGGATGGCCATTTACTTTGAGGGTCTTTACATATAAAAAGGAAGAAGGACAAAAACGATAAATGGAATGTAATCCAACCCAATGGGTTATAAACACAATTAGCGGGAAGAGTTAGAATTTGGTATGTCCTGACCTGCGATTGGGTGAGTTTTCCGCGCTCCGCGTTTGCTTCTTGTGGTTTACCTGTCGTTCGAAAAACTATGCCTGATATAATCTTTACACAAAATCCCTGCAAGATGATCGTCGTGGTAGATTGACATTGGCTGGCATTACTTCTAAATAGCCAATCAAAATTACGTCCGATACGCGACACTTGTGAGATTGTGAAGAGTACACGCGCGGTACTAAGGCCCGGTTCAAATGTCGAACTTTTCATGCGCCGAATCAAATCATTTGATTCGGCACATGAGAAGTTCGACGTTTGAATCAATTAAATTCGACGAATTTGATTCGGGTCGACCCAACTATTAAATTTTTAACTTTTACGTGTGAGGATATTGGTGTGGCCATGGTTACCAACATAATTACCCAATTAGAATAGAGCTTCTCGTTCAGGCGCGCGGTTGGTTTATTTGAAATTTCATTCACAAAATGGCCTCGAGCGGTGAAGACACTTGCCAAGACAATAGAGTTACCGGTGACTTTCTCGATGAGCTGCCAAATTTTCACATCGATATTTTTTCCGATTGTGAAGAACATCCAGGAAGATTTGCAGAAGTCTCGGAAA
>CAOKRL010000027.1:17500-40188 GCA_948470475.1 Galaxea fascicularis
TCCATAACTAACCAATAACAACCGTGAACCGAAAAAATAGCAAGGACATTTTTCTCCTTTTTTTTTATCGTTCCACGCAAAGCAAAGTTTGAGACGCTCTTCGGTGCGCGGTTATATATGTATTCCAAACAACGTTAGCGAGTTTTTTGGCGGGAGTTCATTTGCCCTCACTTAAGTCAGACTTGGGTTTTCAGTTCACCGGTAAATGGCCTACGCTCCAGCAAATTATACTAGTAAGTCCTACTTTTATCTAAACAAATGCATTTTTAGATACTTTTGTTGAATTTAAACTCTTTTGGGAACGATAAACTGATTTTCTATTGTTTGCCTTGAAATAATTAGGTTAGTGTAATCTCAGGATTAATCAGCAACAGAGCATCTACGACAATGGAAGCGCGTTACCAAATATTTATCGAGAGAGAATTCTTGATTTCCACCACCAGGGATTTTCCCAAAGACAAATTTCAGGCACAGCGCGAGTTAGTATCGGCTATGTCAACCAAGTTGTTCAGACCTATGTGGACAAAAACACGTCTCTTCCTCCGACGCGAAAATTAGCGACTCGTAATGTTGTACCGCCGACCTGGTTGGCTCCGTGGTAGAGCACCGGACTGTTGTGCGGGAGGTCGGGAGTTCAAGCATAGGCCGGACCAACACTCAGGGTCTTTAAATAACTGAGGAGAAAATGCTACCTTTGTAATGACATCTGCAAATGGTTAGACTTTCTAGTCTTGTCGGATAAGGACGATAAAACCGGAGGTCCCGTCTCACAGTACTGGTGTGGGACGTTAAAAAACCCACGCGCTGATCAGAAAGAGTAGGGGACGTAGTCCCCGGTGTGATGGTATATAACTTATTCTGTTCTGGGGGCACCTGTGTTGATCCTATACTATTCATTCAAATAAGATTGTAAACTGCGTGGCTGCAATTTGCGCCTAAAAAAGCAGTCTGGCAAAGTCCCCAATAAGTGTTGTAAAGCGCTTTGAGCCGTTAGGATAAAAAGCGCTATATAAATCCTCATCATTATTATCATTATTACAGAAGACGTTGTCGATTACATGGAATCCGAGAAATTATGCAAGCCCAGATAAAAATGAATTGTTCCTTGTTTTTGAATGAAAAACGTAGTAGTATTTCCATCAGACGGTGTCATTATAGTTTCACTGGTAAAATATCCCACTATTGTAAGAAGCGGACCGACCTTGATAAAAAACGCAGAAAAAATTGGAAAAATGTCTCCGCCGTTGTGTGAAATCATGGCACCACTTTGAAAATTACGTGCAAAAAAGGCAACAAAATGTCTCGGCCGTTGCATCGACTCGCGGCTGTGATTGGCTAGTTCTGAAAGAAGTAATAAATTATGTGAAAAAAAGGTACAAATAGAGAGAAATTAAAGCCTTGGCGTTCATGGTTCGAGTGTCCGCGCTGTAAACGTCCTACGACAAAAAATGGCCACCCGTTTTAATTCATTTGTCGAACTTTTCAAGGATCAACATAAATAATTCAATGAAACTGGTACTTTGCAAGTGTCACAATTTTACGTTTCTCTAAATTTTCTTCTTGTCGGAGTTTTACTGTGTTTATAACGCAAAAGCTTCTTTCCTCTATATTCCTAACAAACTTGCAGAAGCTGAATATGTTGAGTTGCAATGACTCTATAACGAGAATAAGAGAATTGGCGACTAACATTTTGAGGGTGATATCGAAGGTAACACTTGAATTTCAATCCGTTATTAAACTACCTTGTCTGACAGTTTCTTCCATTGGTGACCGTATTCGTTGCGTGCGCTAGTTGTGTATTTGTCGTAAAGACTTTATCTATAATGGACTTTAAAGACCGCCAGCGAAAATTTGCTTCGTTCTCTAGCAGGGCAAAAAGTGTATAGACAAATAACTAAAGGAAACTGGTCCCTAGTTTATCTGTTGTCAGCTAAAATAGTGGCGGTTTCTCAATTGTCAGTAAGGATGTGTTGAAGTTGAAGGACAATTTGACATGAGTGAACAGTACAATTAAATTGTTTTTCCGTTTTTCGGTAAGCGGATTTTGAAGTGCAGACACGATTCCTTACTGAAAAAATGTTCGTTTGTCACGTGATTGCCAAAGTGTTCAAGGCTAAGACACGATGTGACGACGAAACGTTTGGACCATTTTTCAACTGCTAGTATTAAAGGATTTCAAAGTGCTACTACTATAAAAAATTGGCCCACTCTTTTTTCTTCCGAATTCGAAAGTATAAGACGAAGGACATTCCATGCCAAATTTTTAAGTTCTAACTCCAACGGGAAGTTCCATTATTTTTGGCATAAATTTTAGTTTCGGCTTGCCGCCATTACTCATTTCAAACTTGTCCGCGAACCACTTGCAAAGTTGGGTCGAGTTTCACGTGACATCATATACGCACAACATTTCTTTCCAACATGTCCAACATGGCGGGTTGCATTAGTGGGACGACAGATATTGCGCAAACAAAGCTTTCATCCCATGTCACAGAGGTTCTAGCATTTGATCTGAGATGAAGCTGGCCATACACACGTCGGAAACGGTCTCTTTCAGACTTTGCTGAACGTGGACGACGAAACAATTCAAACCAGCCCAAAAGCAGCGATTGTTTGTGATAACATCGCGGCGCAGTGGTGAAGGTGTATTTCAAACATGAAGGACGGCCCTATTTCCTGTCTGCCTTAAGTCTTACATTAAGGACTGCTATTCAAAATAAGCTGAAGGTACGATGTAAGAGCGCATGCCTGAAAGAATTCTCTAAATGTCGGTTCTGTATGCTATGTCGAACGACGAATTTGATAAATCCATCAAGATTTTGCTCGGAACGTCCGATATAAATCTAAAACCAAAAGAGATGGAGGCCTTGAGAGTTAATGTTCAGCAAAATAGAGACGTCTTAATTAACCGTCCTTCCAACAGGATATGACAAGTCTTTTTGTTTCAACGTTTTGTTTCATGGCGGGGATTCCTGTAGCTCAATGGTTAGAGCATCCGACCGGTGTTACGGAGGTTGTAGGTTCGATTCCTGCCTGGGACTCTGATTTCTTTTCAGTTGTCCTTTCGACCGTTGCCAAGCGACTAGCATATCACCAGTTCATTCCATTAACAAACATGAGCAGCAAACAAACAGTTGTTATAACCAACAAGCCGAATCGACAAAACAATCCGCGCAAACTTCAAATACTTTCGTCCCCACCTTTATACCACCTTCATCAACCATCGAAACAGCACAACTCATACTTCATTCTGATCTGACTCCAGTACCTACCTCCTATTTTGTGTAAACAAAATCACCCTGTGCAGCATGAAGCTCAAGAAAGGTATAAGAAGGCTACCGTTCCACGATTTTCAACGCGTTTTCAACACATCATGAAAAACTCCATACATTTTAAAGGAACTTTGTTTCCGATTATTTAAATGACTCTAATAATTTTAAACAATTTAACAGAAAAGTGAAACTTGACCCATCATTTAGGGAACTCAATTTTGACAGTTTACCTGTTCAGTCAATGCCCAAGAAGATGTGCGATTTTATCTTTTAAATTTCTGAATTTTTATATAAATCCCTATTGAAATTCCTGAATCTCTACGTCAATTCTAAATTTTTATATTCATGTACTATTATGGTAGCCTTTCCGGAGAAAAGTGTTTGCTTATTTAACGCATGCGTGATTGAGAAGTATAGCTTAAAAATGGCACCAGCTCCACGCAAGAGCTCGCGAGTACGCTCAACGGAAGTAATTTTGATTGGCTGATTTTGAAAAATGTCGATCAATCAAAAAGTGGGCGGTTGACGCTCTGCGCAAGACTTGTATCAGGCTCTATTTTTCGTTCCCCCTTTCCCGCGGGAAAGGTTTACCATCGAAACGAAAATAGAGCCTGATTTGCAGGTTACCTAATTTTTACTACTGCCTAACATATATATCAAGAGGCTTGCCTTTGATTTCCCCCAAAAAATATTTACTAACACATTGTTCGTGTGATATCGCGGTTTTTAATTGAGTGTCTTAAACCCAAAACCAAAGTACTTCGACCAATCACAACAGACGCGAACAGCGCAATGGGCCAATCAAAATACGAAACAATTATATGTAGCTGTCAGAAAGCGCGGGAAAATGGGCGCGTGTAAGTCGCAATTGGTGTTGGCTTTGCCTCTCATTGGTTTAAAAGTTGGCACGAATTTTGATGGTCAATCACAGAGCAAAGCAATGCAAAATCAAAGGAAAAGAAATTTACCTTCGATACTAAATCGAAAACTGCTCTTGGCAACTGGAACAAATTACGACAAGCAACGCAAAGATCAGAGGACTAATATTCAGTTTCAATTTGCGCCCCCGAAAAGCAGGATTTTTAACGGCACAGAAATGTGCCCTTGGTACGATAGGTACCAACAAGAAAAAGGCGTTGAATTTGCTCGTTTTCCAAAACGTTGCTCAGAGTTCCAAAAGCTGGTAAAAGCTGGTTGCGGAGCACAGTCTGGAAAGGCTTATATATACAAAACACACGAAAAAAAAAACCACTTGTGCGAGTTTTTAGGCGGGGTTTGGGGCATGCTTCATAGTTAGGAACATCTTATATTTATGAGCTCGGAAATGCTGTTTCATCATTTTAATTTCGCTTCTTGAAGCTTTTTGGTAAAGTTTCCTTAGAAAAAAAAACAATTCTGTTTCATCCCTTTCCTCTCACTGCGTCTATTCTTACTCGCCGTGTTGTTAAGGGGAAACTAACTTAACTGTAAAATTAGCTAAAATTGTTGCTATGGAAAGCTCCCAACCCTCATATCTTGGAAACCCTAACTTGCACAGACAAGCTGTCCGGCTATGTTTTTACAATCAAAAAGCTTTTCAAGATTTTCGAGTCACAACCATATTTGGTGAGTCACGTGACAAGAACAGAAAAATGTCTAAAACTCGAGCGGCGTACACTTCTGGACATCGAAAATGGTGCCAATGGTTAAGGATCACCAAGGTGCAAAATTCTACGTATCAATTATTTGAAATTCGCGTTACCGGGAGATTTATGACGTCATAAACAACAATTGCTTGCGTACGCTTGTAAAGAAAGCTGGAATATCTCCGACTGGCAAGAAAATCGGAACTACTCATAATTTTCTCCAAGTTTTAGGGATTTTTCTCTCGAAAGTGCGGTTGGGGCCTGGGGCAAGTTGCGCATGCGCAATAACAATTTATAAATTTCACATATTCAACTTCGCACGTTTCACCAACATAGTGGCAAAAACACCAAAAAAACAGTATTTTACAAATACAATCCGTAAAAATCCTTTGGCAACAACGCTAAGTCTGTAGTTAAGTTGGTCCCCCCTTAAGTAACAATCGGTCAGCTTCCAGTTGCATTTATTTGCTTTTGTTTTTGACTCACGCCCCCCCTTCCCCCTCCGTCCCCTCTTCCCCCTCCCCCACCACAACTCGCGTTCGTTTTCTTTTGACCCACTCCCCTCACTCACCCCCATCCTACCCTGCAAAAACCTATAGTAACTATCCCAACTTTCGGCCTGGGTTCATCAGTTTAAGCTTATACGCGGTAACACGCTGGGTTGCCAAAGATAAAAGAACTGTGAAAACTAATAATAAGCTCCACATCATAATATATGTTTATTGCGTAATCAAAGAGCGTCTACATCAATTTTTCCTATCAGTGAAAAATTAGCCGGCTGCTTGAAAACATTCATATTCCCCTATTATTTGACGCTTTACCCTTTACATATAGCTCTCCACTTGTGATTTAGTGCTTTTTCCAGCACCTGGTCCTCTTTCTGTGTTATGATGGGAGCTAGTATGTTACTGCTGGGGTCGAGGGACTTCTTCGATCATCAAGCGAGAAACCGAATTCCACCCCGTGTGACTATCAGCATTGCCATAACCAGGATCCCAACACGGATTTTCCCCTTGTGAATTTTCTCGCAGTATCCCTCTATCGACCCGGGTCTGTGTTGTGTATACCCATCTCCTTTGTATACCCACAACACCACGTTAATAGGCATTGGATCACTGCACTCGGCACCATTGTAGGTAATAAACCATCGCCTACAGCAGCTGTTACAAGACAGCCAAAAATCGCCTTGGTAGACGACACGAAGAGCAGTAGCATATTTGGTTTTTGTGTACTGACAATTCTGTAAAAACAATAAAATCATAGAATCAAGTTTGTACTCTTGAATACTGCTGCCTACTCTGCATGTTGACAATGATGAGAACACAAATCTCATAGTGCAAGAAAGCAATTGCGCAACTCTGACGGAAATGCCTGGTTCATACTATAGACTCCTAGTAAGATTAAGTCGGTGATCACTAAATATCTTTAAACTCGCTTCAAGAAGTTTCTTTCCTTGGCTGTCTTCCTTTTTCTAAGAACCGTAGCTGTAGAACATATGGACGTCAAATAAGTGTAATTGTAGTCAGATATCAACAGTTGAATTATGCATTTACCTGCAGTGATGAGTTTCAAATTAATCTAAGATGCATACCATTATCAAGCCAATATCACGACTGTCCTCCCTCTTCCACACACACTGCTTCCAGTTCCTGTGGTCGGCATCTTTAGATGATTAACTGGTTTTCAACTGTATTTCCAGGGCCGATTTACATCTTCTTCGTGTCTCTGCAGCAGAGAAGTTGCCTGGCGAGCGATATCCGCTAAAACTTGACGAACATTCATCGGCCTCCTTGATCCGCCATTAGGGACTTTAAGGGTGCGGTTTTTTTTGGGAAAATCTATAAAAGGATTTGTGATCTCGGATCATATGGATTCTTCAACAACGAGTAAAACGGTTGGGCTCGGTTCGGCGGTTAGATCGTCACGTACGGTGGCTGTTGTGTACCATTTTTGTACGGAAAACCGCTTGTCAAAAATACTTTTTCGAATCCTTTCCCCCTCAAAAATGCTAAAATAGTGAATTTCAAAAATCCGGATTTAGATTTGCTCTGAAGAATTCACCTGGAGAGATTCATCATCCGTTTCTGGATTTAACCAAAACAAAAATCGCAAAATCCTGTTTTGGATTCAGAAATCCGGATTTGGATTTTCCCAAAAAAACACACCCTAAGATTCGACGACCCAGTGGCTCCGAGACGCCGCCGGAAGTAAATTTTCAAATTTAGGATGAAGGGCGCATGCGCGAGGCGTCTTCTCTCAGTCTCGAGTTCTCTCCATTCTCGACCCCAGAGCTCACGATCCTTCTGGCCTGCGGTAGAGATCGAGAGCTCTGGCTGGTTCCAAACCACGAAGTCCGTGAATCACGGACTTCCGGCTCTTTTGTGCAAACGCAGAAGTTTGAAACAATAGTGGTTGCCAACGGCTACAAAAATGCACCTTTACTGCGACTGCGCCTATTTCGGATCTGGCCAGAGCTCTCGATTTCTGCCGCAGGCCAGAAGTATCGTGAGCTCTGGGGACGAGAATGTGGCCAGTTCCGAAATAGGCGCAGTCGCAGTAAAGGTGCATTTTTGTAGCCGTTGGCTACCACTATTGTTTCAAACTTCTGCGTTTGCGCAAAAGAGCCGGAAGTCCGTGATTCACGGACTTCGTGGTTTGGAACCAGCCAGAGCTCTCGATCTCTGCTGCAGGCCAGAAGGAACGTGGGCTCTGGGGACGAGAATGGAGTTTTCTCGAGAACTGAGTGGATTTGACGTTGTGCACAAAACGTGAGTATTTAGCTTTATTTTATAAATTAGAATAGCCGTTTTTCACTATTTTGCAGAATGATATTTGAAATTTATTCCCTTTTTGAAGGTAAGGCATCATTTTTGCAGCCACAAGAATCGAAGTTGAATAATTTAAACGTTTTGTTCTTACCAAGTCAACAAGGCCAAGCTGAAGTTATAGCGGCGCCGCTTCGAGCAGATCTTCAAAGGAAATCAGCCAATCATCTTTGAAATATTTAGCAAAAATTCATTTTATTTCCTCGAGTTATTACTTTATTCCTGCATGATACAATCATGAAGGACATTGAACGTTAAATCCGTTTGTTGTTTTCAATACATTTTCAGTCGTCAACAAATCCTATCTTTCTATCTAATTAAATCTAGTCTTATTTTTGTTTTGTTTTTCGGCAATAAATCAGAATAAATACTGTAACGGGTGACAGGAAGGTCGATTGTAGATTTGAAGAAAACTGAAAAATGAAAATCGTATCAGACAGTGTACATAGATAGGAAAAGCGCTTTAGCATAACACAATTTAAGTCTTTCTCTTGCACCATTCCGACATGTGAGTATCGGACATTTATTTTGTAAAACATAACCAGCAACATTGAGGTGTCTGTCTTTTCAAATCTGAAGTCCGTAAATTCTTCGTTATCAATAATTTCCTCTTCGAATTTCCTGAACTTCTTTGAACGAGCTCATGGCGTGTTTTGTTACAAACCCGAGCTGTTATCCTTCGTCGCTTCGCAGATTTCCCCGTGCTTCACGACGCCGTTCTAGGTCCAGGCATTTGCCCGGTCACCGCGTCCTAAAGCTGTCGTGTCGTCGAATCTTTAAGGTCCTATTATCAAAGAGCGAGTCCAAGATGGCGGCCACCCGTGCCATTCCCTCCCGTGCGAGTTGTTTGTGCGCAATGCATCATTCCATAAATATTGAGTTGAGCATAAATTTTGAGTTTGGCATAAGTTTTGAGTTGACAATAAATTGTAATTTGACCATAAACTTTGTGTTTGGCATGCATTTTGAGTTTGGCAAAACTTCAAGTTGAAACGCTCCACAAAAGAACAACTGTAGGCAAGAGCCATAATGGAGCAGAGAGCGAGTCTCCCGGTATAACCTTTGGGATATCTTAATTTCAAAAACTCTATTTTTAGGGACGGACCATTAGAAAAGTGATGGGGGGGGGGGGGGGTGGGGAAAAACCCCAAAAAAATTTCGTGCAAGGGAAAATGCCAAGAAAAAAAAATCACGCAAAGAAGAAGGTAAAGAAAAAAAATTCATGCAGAAGGAAGGTCCAATTGTGACTTTTATTTAATAATTATATAATATTTGCCAGTGTCTATTAAAAATAATTCTTATTCAAAATATTCTTGGATTAACATTTTGGATTGGAGGGCACTACAGAGGGGCTGTGTTGATGAATGGAGTATGGCATCATTATGATGGGCTGTGGGAGAGGAATTCCAGAGGGCAGGGACTGCAAAAATGTACAGGGAAGCCGTCCACTCCAAGTGGCTTCCTCCTCTCTCACTGTGTGTACATTTTCGAAAAGATTTTGCATTAAAAAGTGGCCTGTATCCTTTGACCTGTTGTGAGTGTAGAATAATTTATAAATCAGAAAAACATAGATAATGAATCAAGATTTCACTGTTAAAAAAAAGCAATATTTGTCTTTTAAAAAAAAATCGTGCAGGGGGTTTCACCTGGAAAAAAAATTCCTGCACTGCCAAACTAGTACGGACACAACAGGAAACAAATTTCCGGTAGACCTAGCTCCCTCGAGAAAAAAACAAAAAAACTTGGCGAAACATGGCGGATGGGATGCGGACAATTGTTTGGCTGTCATTCACTGTCGATGCATTGTCCTTTTCGGTCTTTCATTTGTTCGGCCGCCATGGCCGCCCAATAATCACTTGGTTGTTCGGCCCTTCATCGTTGTAGTCGTCGGTTCTCTAGCCGCCGGCTAATTTGCTCGGTTGTTTCATCCATATTTTAGTCGTTTTGGGTTCACTGACTCGTGTGGTTTGTTGATCTTGCCAAATGTTGTACGATTAACGTTTATGAAGTTATCCAAAGTATTAACAGTGGACGCGCCGATACACAAGCTATCATACAATGACAACAGAGTGCCTGAGAGTTAACAAAAGCGATAGTTTATTCTGGGTACCCATCACACAGCAAAACTTAAAATTAGTCAAGATAGAAAAACACACCGTTTCTGTTTTCAAACACATTAATCCCTCACAATAGTAGCTGGTAGAAAACAAGTCGAGTGTGCCATGTCAACGTAACACCGCATTAAAGTATCTCAGATACTTTAATGCGGTGTTAAGTCTTCAGGACTTTTACAGTGTCCCAAAGTCTACACACAATTATACGAAACCCCCATAAATTTCACACAAAAAGTCATAAAATAAACAGATATATCACTATAACATAGGTGGCCAATTGGTACAAGTGCATTTTCATGTACACAGAGTCACTTTGGGGTTGCTACAATAAATTTCCAATGCTAACTGATTTTCATTCATATATAATATTCCCAAAAAAGGTGACAGTGCATAAATAAATTATTGCAGTCAAAACAGCCGGAGCATTCTACCATCAAGTTAAAGGAAGCAATGACATTTTGTGAGGTGGTGGAAAAATTAATATCTTTATTGAAAAGTTCAAGTTATATAGATTAAACTTCATCAGTAATTATTTTATACCTTGACCATGCATGATATAATACAAGATTCAAGTAGCAAATGTGTTCCTTTTTTGCTTGCTTGTACCTTTGGGACTCGACTGTTGATGAATTGCTCGACCTACCGCCACATATTTTGGAATTTTTGAGCACTGAAGAACACCACAAGCACGAATTTTTGGCAGTAGGTCGGAGTGGCTGAGAGTGGCTGAGTGTATAAGAATTGGGGGAAGAAACGGACGCTGTCAAAAAATTCTCGTTATTTCCAAGTCTGCAATGCGGTTGAGATGTTGAATATGGAGGAAAGGACGGAAATGGATTGCTTTTTGTAAAATTTACTTTGAATGTTTCAAATTCTCGCAACTCATCTTGACGTCATGGCCAAAAATGTACGTATACTGTGGATGGAATCTTTCTCGATAAATTTCAAGGAATGTTTGGGCAGGAGTAAAGGTCATAAAGAAGCAATTCTATGTGGTTTTCGCCGAGTAACAGAAAAACTAATTCATGATAGAGCCCCCTTAACCTTCTAAAATCGTTCTCTGTACAAGAACACCCTTTTTTGTACATTAGTAAAGTTATCTCTTCCTTCCAGTCCTGAATCCTAATTTCAAGCAGTGAACAGTGCTCAGAGGACGGAAACCTAAGGGTGCCTTTTTTTGGCCGGCTATTCCAGAATGAGAGTGATTAGAATGATGGGAATTTGACAACACACAAAAAAATGACTGTTCTGAAAGGGGAATGAAAACGCACCCTTCCAGACTTGTTGCTGTTGTCCACACAAGTACAGAAGCCCACTTTTTTTCGCAATGTACTGGGGAAGGAAAATACCCTTCTTCGTTCATCGCGCGCGAAATGCTCCCCCAGATAGATTTTCGTTGTTTAAACGGACCATTAGGAAAAAGGTCTTGGTCTTCATGTTTCTTATACAAACCGATAAGAAAAACGGTTTCTTGTGATGTCCAACTGTAATTGCTTTTCTTCTGACGCTCGGAAGCAAAAGTTGAATTTGCCACCGACGTCGCTGACACGCTGGTCTTTTGGTTGGACATCTTTTATTTTTTGCCGAAGACATTGACGTGTCGCGAGTTGCACATTCTGTTCATTCTACACCACTCAGCAGAATAACCAGGAATGGATTGATTCTAAAGATTCCGGAATTAGAATAGACAATAAAAAAAGCGCCAAAAATACATTCCAACTATTCTCATTCCAGAATGGCTCCCAAAAACAGGCGCCCTAAGTAACACCAGAGAACTAAAACTTTGATATTCAAAGAACTGAAACAATACGTGTCATTACCCTATTAGCTCACCAGTTATCCTGTCATGATAAAACTATAATGCTGATGATGATTGAACAAGTTGTATCTCCCAAACCCCCAATGTGTGCCTCGGAGGTTCACCGGGCCTCCCAGGGCGAAATGGTGTGAATGGGCATAGCGGGTTACGAGATCGCGACGGACGAGATGGTGCAAAGGGGGAAAGGGGCGTGGCAGGCCTCCATGGACCTCGTGTTGTGAAGGGAGAGACGGAAATTAGTGGTATAGATGCCGACGGACCACAGAGACTGGAAGCAGTGTGTGTGGAAGAGTCAAGATTATCGCGACATTGGCTTGATAAATGTACTGTAGTGGTCAGCGGTTTACGGGCGCATGCCCGAAGGAATAGAACGTGTTCTGGGCATCCGCCATCTTGTCTTTACTCTTTGACTCTCTCTACACTTCATGGTGTCAGAAGCCGGATGGAGCACCTGAAACCGCCTGAAGCACTCGTACTGAGTGCAGCGACGAACAAAGCCGAGGCATGGCGGCGATGGAAAATGTCATGGGAGCTGTACAAAGTGGCGAGTGGTCTCAATAAAAAGGATGAGAAAATTCAAGTCGCCACGTTGCTCCATGTGCTTGGAAAAGAATGCGTGGAGATTTACTCAAATTTCGTTTGGGAGAACGAAGGAGATCGCGATAAAATCGCGGTAGTGGAGGAGAAATTTAAGGCTTATTGTGCGCCGTTGACATCGCGGCATTTTAATCGCCATTTGTTCATCGAACGGAAACAGCAAGAGGGCGAGACAGTCGATGAATTTTGCAGCGCTCTGAGAACACTAGCTAAGAATTGTGATCTCGGCGACAAGGAAGAATCTTGGATAACGTCTATGTTAGTTCTTGGCCTCAAGGATCAGAGCTCGAAAGAGAGACTTATGGAAAGAGATCAAGATCTGGAGAAAACATTAACAGCAGCTCGCATTGTCGAGACAAGTAAACAACACATGAAGAGCTTAAAGGACGAGGGAAACAAAGTTGAAAGAGTGGATTCAGTGGATGGTTCAGCTCGTAAGCATCAAGGGGGCTTCGTGTGTAGGAACTGTGGTATTTCGCATGGGAAAGGTTTATGCCCCGCTGCTGGCCAACAATGCCACAAGTGTAAGAAGTTGAATCATTTTGCAAGGATGTGTAGAATGCCAGGAGGATGTAAGAAACAGGTACACACAGTTGATGATTATGACTCTAACACCGAGAGCATGTTTATCGGTGCAGTTTACTCGGGGGATCAAGACTGGGTGGAAACAGTAGATTTTGGCAATGTTAAAGAAGTATTTAAGCTAGACACTGGTGCCCAGTGTAATGTTTTGCCAAAAGCTGTGTATGACAAAATCACAACTATACCATTGCTGCCATCATCAGCCAGACTAGAAAGTTACACGAAGACCTGCATAAAACCAGTAGGAAGATGTGAGTTGACATGTTGGGTACGGGGGCACAAACATCAAGTTTTATTCCAAGTTGTTGATGGTAGCTATACGCCACTCCTTGGCCGGGAATCCTGTGAACAGCTGGGTTTAGTACAACACATAGGCACCATTGGAAGCAAAAACATTCTGGATGATTTTCCAGAAGTATTCGAAGGGCTGGGTTGCCTTCCTGGAAAGTATCACATCAGCATCAACCCTTCCGTTCAACCCGTTGTCCATCCACCCAGAAGAATTCCCCACTCTAAACGTGACTCTTTGAAGAAAGAACTAGATCGTAAAAAACCGGATGGGTCCATTCGGGTGTGCCTGGATCCAAGGGATCTCAATTGTGCTATTATGCGAGAACACTATCCACTGCCATTAGTTGAAGATATCACTTCCAGTTGTGCGGGAGCCATGCTGTTTTCAACCTTGGATGCCGAGAAGGCTTTCTACCAAATTCAGCTGGATGAAGAGAGCAGCAAACTGTTGACATTCAATACCCCGTTTGGGAGGTATCGTTACCTGAGGATGCCAATGGGCATCAAGTCTGCTCCAGAGGTGTACCAACGGAGAATGGAGCAAGTGTTCGAGGGGATCCAGGGAGTGAAGGTCATTATGGATGACATAATCATGTATGGATCTAACAAGGAGGAGCATGATACCCGGCTGAGGAATGTTTTGGAGCGAGCCCGCGACAACAACCTGAGATTAAAGAAGTCCAAGTGCCACATCGAGCAAGAAGAAGTGAAGTTTCATGGCCATGTTTTCACAAGGGACGGCTTAAAAACTGATCCCGAGAAAGTCAGGGCAGTAGTTGACATGCCAAGGCCCACTGACAAAGCAGGTGTTCAGAGACTGTTGGGCATGGTCAACTATGTTGGCAAATTTATTCCAAACATGTCTGACCTTACTTCACCCCTGAGACAGCTGCTACATCAAGATGTAGAGTGGCACTGGGAGGAACAGCATGAGGCTAGTTTCAAGAACGTTAAAGAAGCTCTTGTTTTTTCACCAGTTCTGGGGTACTATGATGCAAAGAAAGAGTTAACACTCCAAGTAGATGCCAGCTCCACAGGTCTGGGAGCAGCATTGATTCAAGAGGGGCAACCCATAGCTTATGCTTCAAAGGCACTGACGCCCACCCAGCAAAATTACGCCCAAATCGAAAAGGAACTTCTGGCGGTGGTGTTCGGGTGTACAAAATTCGAGGAGTATATTGTGGGCCGTCACGTAACCATTGAAACAGATCACAAACCTTTGGAGTCGATCATTAAAAAACCCCTGCATGCTTCACCGTTGCGCCTGCAAAGAATGTTGGTTCAGCTCCAGCGCTACCCAGAAATGAGCCTAGTCTACAAGCAGGGTACAAGTCTCCATTTAGCAGATGCTCTGTCTCGAGCTCATTTGCAAGAGCAGCTGACAAATGCTGAACAGTTAGATATTAACTTGGTTGAACACATGATCTCAGACCCGCAGTTGGTCAGATTTGCAGAAGAAACTAAACAAGATGACATCCTTCCTGAGCTGCAAAAAGTGATTTTGTCTGGTTGGCCCGAGAAGAGAAGTCAGGTACCCGCTGAGTTACAGGAGTTTTGGAATTACAGAGATGAATTAACGGTTGGCCATGGGTTGGTATTGAAAGGTCAGAAGATTTTTGTACCTGAACGTCTAAGAGAGGAGATGCTTGAGAGATTACACGAGGGACACCTGGGCATCAACAAAACGCTAATGAAAGCACGTGATGTCTTGTTCTGGCCTGGCATGGCTGCAGAAGTAACTGAGAAAGTCAGGAAGTGCCCAGTGTGCCTAGAGAATCGGCCATGTCAGCAGTCTGAACCTCTAAAGTCACACGAGATCCCACCACTCCCTTGGGCCAAGGTTGGCACGGACCTTTTGCACAAGAATGGTCGAAACTACCTTGTTACAATTGATTATTATTCCAAATGGCCAGAACTGACTTTGCTTAACTCAATGACCAGTACTGCAGTCATCACAGCCTTAAAGTCTCAGTTTGCTAGGTATGGTGTCCCATCAGTCTTAATGTCAGACAATGGTCCCTGTTACAGTTCTGAGCAATTCAAGCAGTTTTCACAAGATTGGTGTTTTCATCATGTTACTTCAAGCCCCGGATACCCCCAGTCTAATGGCCAATCAGAAAGATCTGTCCAAACACTGAAAGCAATGTTGGAGAAAGCTGATGACCCATACAAAGCCCTTCTCTCATACAGAAATACTCCGTTAGATAGCGTTAACTTGTCGCCGGCCCAGATGCTCATGGGAAGACGTCTGCGAACATTCATCCCTGTAACTGAGGATATGCTTAGACCTCAGCTGTATGACCCTGAGGAGGTACTCCCCAAACTAAAGGAAAGGCAAAGTAAGCAGAAAGTGCAGCACGACCGTACAGCTAAGAAATTGCCGCCGCTGAAGGAAGGCGAGGTAGTGAGACTAAAGGAAGGCAGCAAGTGGAAACCGGCCAGAGTCACAGAAATCCTTCCTTCACCGAGGTCATACATGGTGGAGACAGAGAAAGGAGTGTACCGGAGGAATCGTCGGCATCTGTTAAAGACTGAAGAGTCCCAAACACCAGATGTCACAACGGATGATGTTCCAGTAGAAATAGAATCAGATGCAGCTCCTGTTGCCACCACCCCTGACAACCAGGAAACAGAGCCAGTAGAAATGCCTGCAACGACTACCCGATCTGGTAGAACAGTCCGTGAGCCCGAGAGATTTAAGGACTATATCAAGTACTAGAGACAGAGTTACCTCTTGATAAAACACTTTTATTAACTTCGTTTGTTGACATTACAAGTTAAGGGCTGTTGTTAAGCTTTTGTATAGCCAGGAAGTTTCTGATTTCGTGTTTACTGTTTCGTTGTTACTTTTGTAAAAAAAAGGGAGATGTAGTGGTCAGCGGTTTACGGGCGCATGCCCGAAGGAATAGAACGTGTTCTGGGCATCCGCCATCTTGTCTTTACTCTTTGACTCTCTCTACACTTCATGTACGATAAAATTTGGCGAATTCTTAACACTCAATATTCAGCTACTAAATTACGCACTTCCATAATTGATAATCCAATTGAAATTTGAAGTTTGCATATGGCCTAGTGAAAAGTCTTTTGAGGCGAGTAAATGGATATTTATTGACCAATCACTTGTCATTATAGGTCAGCCATTCTGCCAAACGTTGCCAGGACCATGGTCTGCTTTGTTTTCTTCGCTCATTATAATCAGACTCTAACTCTCGCCATATTGACTTAGGTCGAGCATCAGACGGCTCCTTACTAATTTTCTACCACATACAATCAGATTACTCCACCGGCATAACGGTACTCTAGCTAAAAATGGAAAAAGGGCGTCAGTACTTGGCTGCAAGTAATATTATATGGATAACAAACGCTAATTCATGTTTGACCGTACATCGTTTACAATGTCAAGTATTGCATGTTGGGTTGAATGCTCCTTACGAAAACCTTATTGCGAGGAAAACAAAAGGTCATGTTTTTCTACATAGTTCGTCAATGTTTTGTAAATTATTTTCTCAAATACTCTATTAAAATCTGAAAGTAAAGAGATGGGTCTTTAGTTGTTTGCATCCGTATTGTCATCACCATTAAACACAGGTGTAATTTTAGCCATTTTAAGCATTGATGGATAAGTCCCTAATCTGATAGATGTATTAAATCTGTAAGAACAGGGGCTATGACAGCACTTGAACATTTGAGTAGTTTGGTAGGCGAGGAGTATAAACCAGAAGATTTATCCTTCCGTACAAGTAATAATTCTGACCGTAATTCTTCGGGTAAAACAGGTTGAAAAAAGAATGATGAAATTGGAGATTTGCCCTTATCAACATAGTCTAAATGATGATTTTGGGAAATGAGTAGCTTATCGGCAAGTCTGTTTCCCACTGTTGCAAAATGTTCATTAATAATGTTGGGTATCCGCGAACCTTCCTTGACAATTTTCAGTTATTGCGATTATTAAAATCCTTCAGTGCAGATATGACTTTTGAGTTTTTTTTCCTTCGATGTAAAATTTCATTAATTCCTTGCCAGATTTTTTTTATGTTGGCCATATTATTTTCGAAAAATGTATCATAGTATCTCCTTTTACTTAATCGTATCAATGTACAAATTTTGTTTCTATAGTATTTGTGCCTGACTTCGTCTCCAGAAGCGTATTTTTAACCTTAATCGCCGCCATGATTTCATTAGTTATCCAGGGTTTAGATAGCTGCTTTGCTTTGCGATTAGATAATTTTTTCATCGGGGCGTGTTTGTCTACGATTGTATTATACTTTTTGTAAAACGATGAAAACAACTTGTTCACACAATTAGTTCCATTTACAATTATTTGATTCCAGTCAATGTCAGACAACTCGTCGTTAAAGCGATCCACAGAGAATCTTGAATAGTCGCGTATTTTTACATTTTTAACTTGTCGAAGTTTATCTTTCGTTGACGTTGTGATACAGAACTGCGAAAAATGATCACTAATATCCGCTAGCCAGCAATTTGTCGGGATTGTTAACACAAATGTTTATCAATCAAGGTAGCAGACGTTCTATGTACGCACGTCGGATTGTCTACTGTTGCAATAAGATAACAGCTTTGAAGGTGGAGCAAAAAATCCTGGCTTACTTGAGATGTTTCACACTTAAGTAGATTTATATTAAAATCACCCATGATATAAACTTCCTTATCGTCTGACCACATTTTTTCTATTGTCCTATCAACATATGTCAGGAGGTTATCGGGCGAAGTGACGATAAATTATTCCACAAACGATATTTTTATGATCGACAGAAGAGATTTCAACCCAAAGGGCTTGGAATGCTTCATTTGAAGTTTTCTCAAGAACATTGTAATTTAGTGATTGATCGACAAAGAGGCCAATGCCTCCAGAGGCAAAAAGTGTTGGCACATGTTCAAAACCTGAAATGCTCGGATCGGTGTTGCTCTCGTTCATTAGAATTTGTAATTTTTGTTTCCGAGATACCAATAACACCAAAGTGGAAATCGAGTTCATCTAATAACAATTCTACATTTTCTTAATTGCGATTGATGCTCATAATATTGTTATGAAAGATGGAAAAACTAGACCGTGTTTTCAGGAAAGTTCTCCTTAAACATTTTGAAGCTATGAGGGGGAAAATATCGGCTTTGTATGCGCTGATCAGGGAGGTTAAACTCGGTATTCAAACAGGGTTAGGCTAAAATATCTAAGTCATATAAACTGTTTAATTTATCTAAATTTCGCCTTGGCCACCAGTCGACAGGAATCGAGTTGTTAAACTGCCCATGATAGAGAGCGAGGTTACCTCTAAAGTTAAAGTAAGGTAGCTCACTCAATAATAATTTACTGGCCCTCTCTTGCGATTTATTTCTTCGTAACTTCGTTGTTGCTTGTTTCTAACGATCGTACCTTTGTCATCTGTGTGTGACAGACAGACAGACAGAAAGACAGACATGTTTTTATTTGGAGTCTTATACAATATATGGTACATCGACTATGAATTCCAAATAACTAAAAGTGTGTGACTGTGTGTGTCCTGGGGGAATGGGGGGGGGGGGGGGAAACATACATCCTGTAAGTAAACTTTTAAGTTTATAAAAAACGATAAAATACAAAAAATAAATACATAAATGCCAACTGATTTTCATCTTAGGGTTTAACGGGTTAAATGCTGAAACCCTTGAGGAAATAACGTAAACACAGTAAGCTGTTCCGCTGTGGAAGCTCACTTCGATCCCCAGTTGATAATGTTTGCAGAAATCAGTCATTTATTTATAACTGGTGACAGTTACGCAGACAAGTGTTGGGTAGGCGTTGACCTTTAGACGCTCCTATATCTATTTTTATGCAAGATAAATTACAGATATCATATCTATTAATATTTAATAATATTCACAGGAGGATGGCAAACAACCAGCCCCATGCATATGAGCCCCTCGTGAGCCCTCGTGAGCAAGGTTGCCAAACCGACGACTTTCTGTTCAGTGCTCAGTCACAACAAGACTCTTGTTCCCTGTAATCTCATCCAATCATTGAAATCGCAAGCTTCATTTGTGTCCCTGTTTTAGCCCTACTTTCAGTTGACTCGCAAGGTGTGACGCCGTAGTTTAACTGAGTCCTAGACATGACAAAAGCAATAATCCTGGTGGTTTTGTTTCTGGTTCTGCTGCCCGTGGACTGTAATAAGATCAAGCGGAATACGCCAAGTTCCTCTACGGTAAGAGTTCGGAAAAGGACGTTCTTTCTCTGGAACACACCAGCCATTTATTAAGCCAGATTACCCTGAATATTTACCTGAAAACGAATCTTATCATGAATCATTCCATGGCTAATGTCACCCCAAAGCGAGAGCTCTTTATACGGATTTACCGGAGTAAAAAGAAGCACTTATCGAGAAAACGTACTGAAAACGTTGCTGCCTTAATTGCCTTAGATCGTTTTTGGCCTTTACAAGCCATATCTGTTCTCAAGTAACTCTGTAGCTCTTCCGGACCTCTATTTTCATTGGCCCCTATGACCTGTAGCTTCTTTTGTTATCAGGGTTAGGGGTATTGTTTGTGTTGTATCATCTATTGTTTTGTTCTACAATCGTAGACCGCATCTGGAAAGTTACGAGGTCCCTCATATCTGCTTTAGCAAGTACTGGTCTGCAACAGATATTAAACTTCAAATTCAAGTCGTAGAAATATATTTCTTGAATATTCTAAACTAATGTTGGATTTCCGAAAATGCTAGCAGGGCATTTTTCGCGATATATTGTTCGCTTCAAACAGATTTCTCTCCAAAATGAGCCGTTGAGTGGCCTTCAGAACAAAGTTCTGCAGCTTGGCTCTCGGAACCAAAGCACAACTTTTAATTGTCGCTTATTGAAAGCATCTCAAAGTCTGTAGGAAAGATTGAGTAGTACTCTCGGTAGTACTTCAATTTGTTCCCAGCATGTGATCGTGAACGTGACACCAGACATTAACGTTAAATCATTTCTATTTATGCCGGTTACAGTTTATCTGACATAGAAACCCTGCTGATTTTAATTTAATTTTCTTCCATTTCTTGGAAGAAATCATGGTTTAGGCTGTCGAACGATTTAGCCAATGTTGTAAAACGTTGATGAGTAGCCTTCACTTGTTGCCAAAAATTCTCGATTACGTGTACAAGATGAACTAATTAAGTGAAGTACGATCGTCCGGGTGAGTGTAGTCCTGAGAAGGACTGTTTGTGATGACATTGACTGACGTTTCGACAACCTGAGCGGAAGTCATCATCAGAGTTAAGTGATTTGTGTAACGTCAGTAGATGGTATAAGTACTCTGGTCGTTGATGTGATTGGTCAACGAAGCCGTGATGTTATTGGTCGACTGTCAGTTAAGCCTAGTTGTCATTGGCTGTGAAGACCGTACACAGTGATTGGTGCGTTTCGATCCGTCTTTTGTTAGTCGAATGTGTTTACGTGTATTGTTAGTAAAATTAGTCGGTCTGTTGTTTGTCTGTTGTAAACAGTGATTGGTGCGTTTCGATCCGTCTTTTGCTAGACTAATGTCTGTACGTGTATCGTTGTCGGTCAGTCTGTTGTTTGTCCGTTGTTTATGTCGTCGACAAGTCGTTTGTAAGGTGCGGGAAGTTGTAAGCAACGGTTTAGTGGTGTCTGTTCTAAGTTAGTAAACCAGCTTTCCAGTACGATCCGTTGGTAGTAATTAGTACTGTATGTAACGCATTCAGCAGAGTCCCAGTCGATTCTGTGGTTTGTCTGTAAATGTTGTTCAGCAATGTTATTGCTGAGGTCACCATTTCTCGTCGCTCGTTTGTGTTCAGTCAGTCTTACGTTCAAGTTTCTGCCGGTCTCACCGATATAGGTGGCCTGGCAGTCGCAGCATTTGATCTTGTAAACTGGTCCTTGTCTGTTCTTTGGTTCGTCTTTGTCCTTAACGTTCGTCAGTAGTTGCCGTAAAGAGGTGATGGGTTTGTGAGCAACACGGATGTTGTAGGGTTGTAGGATGCGTGCAATGGTTTCAGATGAGCCTTTGATGTAAGGTATCGTAACTGTGGTGACAGGTGTCGCGTTCGTGTTCGTAACGTTAGGTTCTGCACGGTAGGCGTTGTGTCTAACGAAGTCGCGGTTGTAGTTGTTTTTACTGAAAACGTTGTCTAAGTACTCACGTTCGTCTGTTAAACTGTCGTGTGAGTCGCAAACTAGTTGCGCTCGTCTCGTTAGGGTACGTATTGTCGTTGCTTTGTGTGAAGTAGGGTTGTAAGAGCATTCGTCAAGTAGTCGGTCAGTATGTGTAGGTTTCCTGTAAACTGTAGTTCGTAGTTGTTTGTTGTCAAGGGTAACCAAGCAGTCTAGAAAAGGTATCTTACCATTCTCCTCGATCTCCTTGGTGAACTGGATATGGCCGTTCTGTCTGTTGAGGTGTTCGTGAAACTCGTCGATTTCGTCTTTGTGTAGGGCTGTAAAAGTGTCGTCAACGTAGCGTAGCCAGAGTGGTATCGTTCGTTTGTAATTTGCTAGGGCTTGCCAAGGAGATCGAGGAGAATGGTAAGATACCTTTTCTAGACTAATACTACTCTCTGCAAAAAATCGAAATCTTTCTCGATATAAATTTCAAGGAATGTTTGGGCACGGGTAAAGGTCATAAAGAAGTTAGAAATTATGTGTCGTTTTTGCTGGAAAACAGCAAAACTAACTCATGATAGAGCCCTTTAAACCTACTAAAATCGTTCTCTGTACAAGAACACCCTTTTGTGTCTACAAGTAAATTTATCTTGTCCTGCCAGTCCTAAATTTTATTTCCAAATAGTCAACAGTGCTCGCGAGCACGGAAAGCTAAGTAAGTCCACAGAACTATACCAAAAATTTGATTTTCAAAGAACTGAAACAATCACGTGCGATCACCCTGTTAGCTCACCCGCTATTCTGCCATGATAAAACTACAGTTCTGATGCTAATTGAATACCTTGTATCCCTAGACCCCTGACGTGTGCCTCAGAGGTTCACCAGGCCTCCCAGGACGTGGCAGGCCCCCCTGGACCTCGTGGTGTTAAGGGAGAAGCAGGAATTGATGGTCAAGATGCCAACCAAAGAAACTGGAAGCAGTGTGTGTGGAAGAGTGAAGATGGTCGTGATATTGGTTTGATAAAAGTATTATAAGATTTGGCGACTTCAGCTACTAAATTACGTATAGTTGATCACCCAATTGAAATCTGAAGTTTTCACATGGCCAAAAAGAGTCTTTTGAGACGAGTCAATAGATATTTATTAACCAACCACTTGTTATTACAGGTCAGCTATTCTACAAAACGTTGCCAGGATCATGGTCTGCTTTGTTTTCTTCGCTGGTTTTAGTCAAAATCTTAATCTCTCGATTTTGAATAAGTTGAGCATCAGTCGGCTCCTAGCTGATTTTCTACCTCATACAATCCAGATTACTTCACAGGCATGACGGTACACTAGCTAAAAAGGGCAATAGAACGTGAGCACTTGTACTGGGATTGTCTGGAAGCAATGTCATGATACATACTTATTTTGTTTTACAGGATTGCCAGTTCACAAAAACCAAGAATGATACTGCTCTTCGTGTCGTCTACC
>CAOKRL010000028.1:2500-15000 GCA_948470475.1 Galaxea fascicularis
GCCCTGTGTAATCTACAAGAAATTAAGCTTAATTAAAATGCCGTCGTTCTGTCAAGTTAATAAAATAAAAGGCTAAGGCAATCTGAGCATAAATTGAGCTAACCGGTGGCGAAAAGCCTAATCAGGTTCAAAGTTTTCGCAGTGTCTCAAGGATTAGGTTTGATTATTTCCTATTCATTAGTCTCATTTCAAAATTCTCGAAATCGTAGTAAAAGCTATGGGCATAACTGTCTCGAATTCTCCCAACCCCTCTCGTGTTTATATCAGGCTATGCAAACACGGAAAACGTTTTCTATTGCTTAAATTTATATGGTAAGCCATTAGTGCCTCGCAGACTGGCAGAGGCCTAGATCTGTAAACTTTTTCTCAACTGCTTTCATGCACAAAAAGATGTATTGTCAACTTTAATTTGAAAATGCATGTTCTATCTCGAAAGCTGTAGTGGAGCTGCTGTACAAAGGCTTCGGTATAAGTTTTCATTTTCAATTCGTGCGAGTGAGTTTTCGTATTCTCACCAACAAGATTTCAGTTTCTCACTAGCGAGTTGAATTTATTTTCTCACTTGCTGTGGGTCAGACGGCATTTTCTCGATTACGAATTTTTCATTTGTTACGGGGGAGAAAATGAAACCTAACTGTTGCGAGCAACAGGAATTCGAAAGCAACAACAAGCTAACCAAAAACAGGCTTCCAATGAAACTCGGCCATTACTATTACGAACCTTTTCAACCAGCTAAGAATAAAGATGATTGGTTGAAAAGGTTCAAAACGAAAAATTAGGAGGCAAAAAAAAATGAAACCGGAAGAGATCAACGAAGTTGATCCAGAGCGAGGCAGCATCACACTTACAGAAACTCAACCCCTATCGGAAAGTCGACCGTCAGTGCTAAAAAGAAAGCCTTAATTCATATCACTCCCATACGTGTCTACATAAATTATAGCTTCTTCCGTTTACTGATTTATCCGCTAAGAACAAAAAAATATTTGAAAAAAATATATGCCAAAGACCAGGCTGAAATTTGCCCGAAACATCCATTATTAACAGACGTATTAAACAACGAAACCGGTTATTAGTTCATTCAATTTTGAGCTGTCTAAACAGTCACCTGTGATAATTTATCAAAGCAAAATAAACAGGTTCATAATCACACTAGCTATTGAAATTCTTTGCTAATAATATATTTTAAGATGTTACAGGACTTTAGATGTAGAGCCTGCGTAGATTGAGGGATTCGGCTAACGTGTTTATATCCTTGTTCCCACATTCAGATCATGTGATGATTCATTTGGGAGGTTACAATTGTTCTCTTTGTTCATACTTTCATGCGATCAGTTGTGTGTGACAAATTGCACAATGGTTACCTCCCAAATGAATCATCACATGATCTGAATTGGGTGGCAACAAAGATGTAAACACGTTAGCCGAATACGTCACTCTATTGGCGGTTTTGTCGGGGTAAAACACGCGTAAACACAAGCGGCGAAGCTGCGAGACGGCCTGGGAACGAAAAGTGCGACTCGCGGCTCCTCCGCTTGAGTTTACGCGCGTTTTACCCCAACAAAACCGCCAAGCTACGCAGGCTACTTTAGATGAGCATCAGGGCATGGAGTGCAAAACTACGGTGCGAACCTTGCGTTCTAATTGGTCAAGACATAGTTTAGACGAGCTTCCGATTAAAGCGTAGCTGCACGGGTGACGTCATGAGTCCAATAAAGTAAAAAAAGAGGTATAAAACAAATAGTTGTAGGCCCCGTCCACACGTATCGGAGATTTTTGTATCCGCAAAATTTTTTATGCGGATACACCTAGCGTCCACACGTGTCCGCCGTATACGCTCGGTCTATCCGTGTATTCTGTATACGCTCTCCAGAGTGGAAATTTCTGTATACGCTGTGTATCCAGATACGTGTGGACGCTCGTATCCGTATGTTTTTGTATACGCTGACGTCACAGTATCAGAACCAGTCTTTTTCCGCGCGAGATTTTCCAAAATGGCGGCGAGCAGAAAGCCGCGAATTTGGCTCCAAAATTATCGCAGGCTTAGCTTTCTTTGTAATGCGCATGTTCTGTTGACTAATCCTTTGGGATGTCCGGATACGAATCGGATACGTGTGGACGGTCGTATACGATTCGTATACGCTACGTGTGGACGCATATATTTTTGTATCCGCATAAAAAAATTTGCGGATACAAAAATCTACCGATACGTGTGGACGGGGCCTTATTTGGCAGTGCTTGTGTTCTGCGATAACGCACAGGACGTCAAAACGAGGTAAGACATCAGTACGTATTCGTTCAAACCACGTTCCGGCGTCATCAGTGCATTATCAGAATACACACGCAAGGCCAAATGGAATCTCTTAAATTATGACCCAAATTGTACTCTGACCTCTCGACTAGCAACCACCCGGCGCGTAATGCAAACGATCAAAGACATTTTGAGCCGTCGCTAGCGGAAGGTTCGAAATAGATCAGTACTAAAGAGCGACACGTGGCTTTGGTACTTTTTTCGTTTTGAATTTAGATTCAGTAATGGTTTATAATTTATCTATCTGACATTGATTTAACATTTAACTGGCATCCATTTGCCCTCTTGCAATATTCACTTGTTTCACTGGCGAGTAGACCTCAGGAAACCATTAGGCTTATGTAACGTTCATGAGAACGCTGTTAGTTCATATACTATGCAAACAGCGCCGGCTATATGCAGAACCTAAGAAATGGTCCAAATCACCTACATGCTAATTAAAGAACCGAAGCAAAGGATGGGGTCAAGCTATTCAAAAAAGACTTTCAGTGACTTAATTCAATCAGTGTAAGGTTTGGCTGCCGAGTTTAAAAAATTCCTTCAAAGCTACTATTCATTGGCAAGAAAATTGTCCCCTGCAAATTAAATGTACCGTTCATTTATAGAGACCAATAAAGATGTTGTTGGCGCGGTCACAACACTTCTGAGGAAGCGTGGTTTCATATGGATTGAAAATAATTATCATTGCCACTGGCCCCCACGCTACAGCAGGTGGCACATTTTGCTTTCTTGGACTTTGAAGGCGGAAGACTGTTAAGAAAGGTTAAAATCTCACTTAAACTCTGGCCTTGGTAGAGTTAAAGTTAGCTTTCCAAGCCTTCGAGCTTCAGACTTAGAAAAACCAAGTTGACAAGGGACAAACCCTAGAGAAGAGTTGTTTTACCCAACATCGGAACAGGCAACAAAAATTGATATCACTTTATTACGCAAACTATCAAAATTCGAGGTAAAAAAGAGTACGAAGCGAAGCTGAGCTGAGTAAGTGAGACTGAACCAAGTCAAACATAAAACAAAACATGGAACGTCAGCACAGAAAGGTTTTGTTTTATAGTTCTTTGTTTTATTATACTGCGAAACAATCCTTCACAAGACAATGCGCAACGTCTAAGCTCAACTATTATAAATTGGTGACAAAAAACAGGTCGTTCAACCTAACTAGATAAACAACAGATAGTTCTCATCGCCTCTTTCACCGCCTGTCTGACTTCTCTGATCTTCCAGCAGTATAAAATCGGGTTTAATGACGAGTTAAGGTAAATTAAAGTTCCTGTAACTTGCCTTCCAAGATAAACAGCTGCTGTGGGTGTACTAAAATTTGTCAAAGCCACCATTAAAGTTCGTGGCACATAACAAAATATTAACGCCAACTGCACCCACATTGCACCGTACACAGCTTTTTTGTATGGAGCTATGTTGAGTGGTGTCGCTTGCACCGGCTGTCCTCGAACACTGTTTTGTATTTGATGTTGACGATGACGCAGTGTGAAGAAAATTTTGGTGTAAGAAAAACTAGAAGTTCCTAAGCATAGGCATATACCTATGTAAGTACATAACAAGAATATCAGATTATTGAAAAAGGATAATGTGCTAGCGACAATGGAGACAACGCAAAACACAATTATGATGGCATATACCCGCTTCAGACTTACAACCTGTCTGTATCTGAGTCCCAACAACAAGGCGAGAAGTCTGTCCACGCTTATGGCAGTCACTGTGAACAAAGACAGTGAACACAAAATGTAGCTGCTTATCAAGCTTACGTCTTTTGCAATTTCGCAAATATTCCATTGCTCGCCAACCAAAGACATCCATGCGATAACTGCCGCAGGCTCTGCAATGAGACCAACACAAAGATCGGCTACTGACAGGGTGCTAAATAACAGCTTGGATGGCGGATGAAGCGAAGACTCCATGTGAAGGGCAACTAGAATCAGAGCGTTTCCGAGGACTGCAGTAATGGACAGAAAAATGTTCAAGGTTGCAATGGATATAAGCTGGCTGGGTATTTCTTTTGTTAATTCTGCTGAACAGTAAACGTTTTCGTACATTTTATGGTTTTTATCGCTGGTGAGATTTTCTAGAACCATTTTGCTGCAATATAAACAGACTACGCCTCGAAGTTGTGTTTTTTGCTTTGTTTTGCAAAGACGAATATATATAAATGTCAATCTGCGGTCCTCTTCTACATTTGATGTCTCAAATATCAACCATATTTGAAACCCGTCGTGTCAATACCCCAGCGGAAGCAACCAATTAAACAGAGCACTCAGACAGCCGGTTAAAAAATAACCCGTTTTTGTCTGCTTTTTTTTTTCCTTCAGTTTTTCAACATGTTTAGTGACCTTGTATTTTGACGGAAAAGTGAATCTTGGACAGCAGCAATAACTGCCAGCAATTACGTATCTCACATCAAAGATAGATTTTCAACTGATGTTGCTGCCTTATTGTCAGCGTGCTAGCGGTTGTTATCTTTTGAGAGGTTCACCTGTGTTAATTCATCAAAATATTTCAGTTTATTAGTTGTCATCAAGTGAAGATCTGTTTGTGCTGGAAACAAGTTGAGCGCACATTAAAAAAACAATATGATCAAACACGAATTGGTTGTCCCTGAGGTATTTAGTTTGAGTTCCGGTAGCAGGCAAAGCCAGCATTTTTCGTGAACTAAAGCCTGGTTTTCACTACCCACGCAAGCACAAGCGCAAGCATAAGCACAAGCGCGAAAACAGCAGCAACATGAGCATATATTTAAGCAAAAGCAGAAACATGAGAAGAACGAATCCACTTATTTGTTAAGCCTGGTTTTCACTGCGGACGCAAGCACAAGCGTAAGCACAAGGAAAGGAAAAATTTTGATCTATGTGCTTGTGTTTGAGCTTGTGTTTATGCTTGCGTTGAGGTCGTTTTCACGGTGAAATAAGAGCTGTTATGTTTGCGCTTTTGCTTGCGTCGCGAGTGAAAACCAGGCTTTCATTCCTTTCGCATAAAAGAAAACATCTGTTGCATACAGTTCCGTTGTCCTTGTTCTTTCCTCGTTTGTTTTAAAAACTGGCAGAATATTTGTTGTTCAGCCCAGGTATTCAATGAAACGGGGGTTTTCTCTTATGTGTTTGTCAGTAACAATTTAAAGGACAGAAAAAGTGGTCACATCCATTTCATCATATTAACAAGAAGAAGCAGGTTTCGTCACTTTTTGTCACCGATGGCTGCAATCGGTTGCAATTTTCTTTACATTGAAAAGCTGGAGCCAATTTTTAACAAGTTCGATATGAGTTCCAGCTTCATTATTAAATGCCATCGCGAGACAAATTGCACGAAGTACGTGAGGCAACCCAAATAATTAAAGTTGACAGTCAATTTTAGACATAGAATTAAATAGAGTCGCATTTAAGTCATGCCCATGCCGCGTGTCATTTATAGAAAAAAAAACAGACTGCTATCGGCAAAATTAATTTTCGACTGGCTCAGTTGAAAATGCGGCAGAAGTTGCATTTTATTCAAGCTGTCGAATTTCATTGTTTTAAAACGTCCATTTCACATCCCACACAATGTCATGTGAAATGCAACGTTTGAAACGGGCCTTAAACAGCAGGCGGAAAAATTCGTTGAGCTTCCGTTGGGACGAAGTCACATGTGTGTGAACTTTACTACAAGCTTCAACTTTAGAATCCTTCATGTTATTTAACTGAACTCAATGTTTTCATAAGACACTCAGTTTTATCCAAATATTTTTATACAGCTGTTAATTGCGTCTCGCATAAATTAAGGCAGCAGCATGAACTAAATGGCCGGCAGCCGGTCAAGGTTGTAAAAACACTAAATGACCGGCAGTCCGATATTTCCTTGACAAATTCAGAAAAACTGAAGAATTTATGACATTTTCAACAAAAGACTACATTTACAGACTTAACTATCGAAGTAACCGTTAAGAAAGCGATGCAGTTTTATTAATATAACCTATCAAAGTACAAATCGTCTAAATGACCGGCAGCCGGTCAAAATCTTCAAGCTTAATAACAAACGTCCATATTCCTCGACTCCTAGCCCTAATCCCTAACCTAAAACACACTTAATCTCCACGTAGTACCAAGTCTAAGGAAAACAAAACCCTTGAAAGGGAGCCCGCATCGAACTGAAGACCATAATAGTGATTTGAAGTCGAATCCGGAGTTTGACCGGCTGCCGGTCATTTAGACAGGGGCTTCGAAAAAACAAACAAAACATATCTACTGAGTTAGCATGTTTGACACTTCGAAAAGACCCGAAACAGGTGATCTATACAAGGGGTCAACAGCAATAAGGCTCCATTCTGGGAATTTCAACGTTACTCAACTGGTGTGTACATCGCGCGCATCCGAAATTCACTTTCTATCCAGAAAACTATGAGATGTTATGATTCTTTCAGGATATAAGAAGAAAACAAACGAAAAGGTCCGTCAATGTTAGCATCTTTGCTCTTTTGTCTCGAAACTAGTTTTTTGTTGGATAGTGTAAAGAAAAGCGAACGTCGTTGATAATTTGACATACAACTGTTACGGAAAACGTTGTCTCAAAGAAGAGAAAAGCGCACGCCACAATCTCTAAGGGCATGATAGGTAGAACTGCCTCCATAATTACGAATTCCACGTGCGGATGCATAACAAAACTAGTTTTTGTTCGTCCGAAATTTTCTATCTTTATTTCCCTTAGTGTTAAATAAGGCATTTTAACACGTAGTGTTGGATAGTTTTTTTGGCGACATTTGCAGAGTAGTCGCCACTTCATCATCATTTGCCCGCCATCACAGGTCTTCACGGCTGTATGGTCGCGGCATCGTTCTCGGCGTTTATCAATAATCTACCCTTTGGGATTGTCGCCTACGAGTGTTTTGCTTTTCTAAGGACAACCTTTCCTGAAACAGCTGTATCTGGCAAATTACCACAAATGTGTGAATTTACAAAGCATTTATACCCCAGCAAAATGGCTGTCAAAAATTTCACTGGTGATGCACGCCATAAAACATACGAGAACAAGCTTTGTTCGGCAGAATTAGAGGAAAGTCTACTGGTAGGCCTTCGTAACAAGTTTATACACTTGGCCAAATTTTATGAAAATTGGGTTTATATTTTTTGAGATAGAGCACCCCCAGTATTTTTCGATTTCCATAAAAATGACCTAGTCCTTAACGTACCCGAGGCCAATATTTAGTTTTTTCAAGTGGTTTTTTCCAATATTTTTCTCACATCAGAGATCACATTTCGACCATTACTTTAACCCAAAACCCAAATTTGAAGAAAATTGCCGAACTGAAGATCTATTTGAACACCACTGTGAAATGGGCCGTCTGACGCTTCAAGTAACTTCCAGTTTCTTTGTTAAGGAAATAAAAATTTAAGCAAATATTGACACAAATGTCACATTTTTAGCTAGTATTATTCATAGCCGGGTGTGTAACTTGTGGACAAAAGAATCGGTCACTTTTCAGGCGACGCATGGTCATCGTTTGACTCGAGAAAAAGGGTAAACAAAGAAGTGGAAAATGGATTCTACAGAAAATCAGCTAAAAAAGATGCTAGAAGAGTTAAAATCAAGAACCAAGGAGAAAGTCGTTCTGGAATCAGGGACGCTAGTGGTTCTCCAACTCTTTATGGTGGTTGGAAATTCCATAACTCTCTTGATTATGGTTTTGAATCGTCGAATGCGTACCATACCAAATTTGTTCGTGGCGTCGCTAGCTATCTCGGATTTGGGATTGGGCGCGTTTGCTTCCTGCCCTTTGGCACTTCCTACATTAGTCACATCTCAGTGGCGATTTAGCGATACAACGTGCCAGTATCAAGGATACATAGTTATCACTCTGGGTGTTGCATCGACGCAAACTTTGACCTAATGGCGGTGAACAGGTATTTTCGAATCGTCAAACCAGCCAAGTACAGACATCACTTCACTAGAAAGAAAACGGTGACTATGATACTTATGTCATGGTTATACGCCATGTGTACTCCATTGCCTTACTTGTTCAGTGGATATAAGATGGTTTTTCATCCTTCCAAATTCTTCTGCTATCTTCAGATCGACAGCGGTGCATTCACGACTTATTTAGTGTCCATTAACGTTGGGATTCCTACCTGTATCATATTGTACTGCTATCTTAGCATCCACAAAACTGTTCGCAGTCACAACAACAATTTTCAACTCGCTGGCTCTGCAGCCAATACAGTAAATGTTGAGGAAATCAACGTAACCCGCGTTGTATTCGTTATAGTGGTGTTTTTCTCGCTATGTTGGGGGCCAGTTTTGCTCATAAATCTCGTTGACGCGATTCGCGGGAGTTGGGTCTTTCCGCGGGAGGCTTACGTAGCTTACAGCTTTCTGGCCACAATAAGCAGTGCTTTAAATCCATTGATTTACGGTGTACTGAACAAGAACTTTCGAAAAGAGTATTTGAGGATTCTTTGCTGCAAGTACTGTCGCTCAAAGGCGACTGTGCAACCATCGATCGTTTTTGTCTGCTAGAACAGTCGAAGTAGTGCGAGAGAATCACTCCGAGATTCCTCCTGGTATGATCCCCCATCCTCTCCTGTTGTTGTGCCTCTGTGTAACACTATAATTCGAATTTGATTTAGATCTAAAGTTAATATACTGAGAGATAATCTCATGTAAAGTATTACCAAGGGACATTTTCCCCAAATCTTTAAACTCAGTCAGCGAGTTAAGAAACTGAATTACCTTTGCATGAAGCCGCCTAGCCGGCCGACACAAAACTAACATTAACCATTCTTCACTGCTTCAAATAAGCGAATAACGGACATGTGGAATCAACTACCTCTTGATATTCGTTGCTCTGATAATGTAAATATTTTTTAGTCTAGAGTTAAGAAATTTCTTAGTGATTTTTAAGTATTGTGATTTTTTCTATATCTTAATGTATTCTTCGAATTTATTATTTTTTGTGTATTTATATTGGTTTATAGGTGATCTGTTTTTATATGAGGTCTAGGACTCCTTTACAGATTATGCTTTGACTTTTTAACCATAGATTGTAATAAATAAATAAACAGAAATTACCGCTGCGAAAAAGTGAAAAATCGTACGTGGCGGAAAGTGACGGTATCATTTTGAGAACAATAAATCGTCTAAAGATTCAAGCATGTCATTAAAACTGGAAATTTCATCGATACAAAAATTGAAATTAAATGCCGAGACTACAAAACTGCAGTAGAGGTATTTTCAGATATATTTCCATTATTTTGTAGCGAAAACTGCAACCAGGATATCGTCTTTCTTTAAATGCATATCTCGAGGCTCTGAAAGTTCTCTTCATGATGAATCATAGGTATAAAAGCAGGTGTTGCCTCTGTTGAAAAGATAAATTATCATAATGCGTTCTCCTACGTTAAATTGTAATGAAAGTGGTCGAGTTTAATTTTAAAAAGGTTTGAATTGAGCTGCAATCGATAACCCTTTCTTCCAATTTTGCATTTATTTATTCTATTGCCGGCGATACAAATGGGCAAATAGGCAAATGGCCAAATGGAGTGTTAGTTATATATTCCATAAGTTTTAATTAAACTTGAGGTCTGGAGGTAAGGAGGGGGGGAGTGGGGCTTATTATTGTTCTTACAGAAACTAGCATTTATCCATACGTCCCCTTAGGGATGTATAGTACCACGCTCTCTCTAAAACATGCTCAATTCCGGTCCCATCTTTAACTTCCTTCCTAAAATATTTTGTGCTCCAAATTAAAATAAATTAAATACTTCTTGTGTCCATAATGTTTATAAAGTAACAGTGAGGCATTTGAAAGACAACGCCACAAAGAAGGATTGCTCACCAAAGACCGAATTTTCAAAGGGGATCCGCCTGATAAAATCTGTCAAAATCAAGCTTGTCTCAATGAGAAAGATTCCAGCTGCACAAACAACAGTACCTCGATTCAAAAAGAACTTTTCTCTCAAAAAAAACTCCACAGTTGTATATTGCCGAATAATGACCATCGTTTCTGTGAAAAGTCAAATCACCCCTATGACTGGGCGACAACATTATGATACTGCAATTCTCATGTCTCCAATCATTTTCGTAAGAACTAAAGGCAATCGGTTCTTTGAAACAATAACATTTTATATTTGCGTTTTGTTTGGTAATAATAAATAAAGTAAGACCTTTATTTACCCTCGGCAGTCTATTTTAGCACAAAGGCTAGTGGGGCCGAGCGAATGTATACCTGCCAACTCTCACGCATTATGCGCGAGTCTCACGCCTGCAGACCAAAGACGTCGATCTCACGCATTGAGGACAGTTTCTTAAGCCTGAATCCGGAAATCCGGATGACTTGTTCTTTAACAGTGTGTTGTGGTTAGAACGTTTTTCAGTCAAACTGAACCGCTCGGCTCTTGTCGATGGTGTTGTAATATTTCACGAATATTTCTTTCAGTTTCATTCGTGGCCTTTTGAAACTGGTCATTTTGCGATTACTATCAATATACTCAAGAGTTTTAATACTTCACTGTTTCGTTAATAGACGTCAGCAGGTGTGATCACAGACTATTTCACATGATTGGCAGATATCGTGAAAACTAACTGCTCTCCACAAACGAAAAGAATCAGTTCACCAGCTAAGGGCATTTTCAGGGAAAGTTTAATTTTCCGAACAGACATTTGCCTGAAACGAACTGTGTAGCGCCCCTTTTGTTGTAACGGTTGGAGGGGTTACGTCGTCTCCTTTTTCTTCTATAAATTAAAACTTGCCATCATCATCATCATACGTGACGATAATTTGTATGCTCGATTTCAGTTTGACACTTCTTATTGAAAGAGATGAGAGACTCGACAGAGACTGCATTCGTTCATGGTTTTTCCGAAAGAAAGTTGAAGGTATGCACGGTGTGACTGTACCTTTTTTCAAAGTTGATGATCTGCATTTCTCGGCACTTGAGTCCATCCCTTGCACTCGGCATTTATTTGCATATCTAAAGCCCGCCGCACACTTGAGGAAAGAGCTGAGCAAAATTCCTCGCAAGGCAGTTAGCTCAGCCGTTTCCTCACGTGTGCGGCAAATTTTCGGTGAGAAATTCGCCTCGCGAGGCGATGAGGAAAATATCAGACATGTTTGATATTGTCCTCACGGCCTCGCGAGGCGAATTTCTCACCGAAAATTTGCCGCACACGTGAGGAAACGGCTGAGCTAACTGCCTTGCGAGGAATTTTGCTCAGCTCTTTCCTCAAGTGTGCGGCGGGCTTAAAGAGAAAACGCACTTCACCCAAGATATTGAAAAAGTCGGCACGAATTTCACAATTACACATCCATTTCTTTCTTGGACAACATTTACGAATACTTTCCCTGTGAGAGAATCATAGCCGCCATTAAGCGGAGAATTTGGACAGAGCTTTCGCCTGCTACAGTTCACTGAAGATAGCACAGTCCTTGTAATTCTCGTGTAACAACATGCATGTGTTTTCAATCACAAGATGCTATGCTTAGAAATCACGTCGTCTCCGAACACTGTGCGAGTGCGCGCGCGAGTCCAGGTGCGTTTCCTTCGACTACCAGGACCACAGCGAGACACTACCACTGACATAAGTGTGAGATCAGCGACGAAAAACTGGAGAGTGATCCGTACTGCATGTTCAGCGCGCGTGGGTTCAGTTACTTTGAGTCTCAGGTAATTATAAATAAATGCTTCATTGATCACCCCCTAGAAAGGCTTTTCAGGGACAGTGAAACAAATAATACAAATGAAAACAGCAGAATTAAAAATCCCCATAAAGGCGAAATATTTAATATTACCAAAATACGTCAAGAAAAATGAAACCACACTGTGGTTTCGGGACATTTTTCTTGACGGTATGATACTGGTATGATACCGCAAGTTCCCCATGGTTCAGGACGTTTTCAAATCATACAATAGGGACTTTAAGCAACCGACGACGACGCCGCAAAATTCGACAACCGGAAGTAAGAATGTCCTTTTTGCATCTAATGCGCATGCAAATGACTTCTCTGGAGTCAAGGTTCAGCTGTGTACGACTGGCGACGCATGGTCTTCGGGTCGTCTTGTGAAGGTGAGCATTCATCTCATTTATTCAATCATTTTATCGTTTCTCGAGCAAGGAAGGAAGTGCAATCACAAACGAGGTTGTTGAAAGTTTTCTAATGCGAGCTGATAAGACTGGAGCTCTTCATTCATTCTCGAAATATCTCCTCTTTAGGAAACTA
>CAOKRL010000028.1:22500-27500 GCA_948470475.1 Galaxea fascicularis
GAAACTGATTATATCAGGCCTTACTGATTGCGATTTAGTCTATTTGTAAGACATTGGCCGAATTGCGTAACAAGTTAATCGTCGCGCATCACGCTACTAAAAGTGTCTTGGACAGAACTGTTTACACAAAATTTTAAATTACAACCGACCTAAACTACATCCTAACGATAAAGGCGGTCCAAATGGCAAAAACGGCCGCTTGAAAATTCTGAGAATTTCTTGTTTCAGTATGGCGCCATTTGTAATTTATCGAAATTCGGTTTGTGTTTACATTGAAAAATTGAGAGGTCCCAGGAAAATAAAACGCTTGTAACGAAGAGGTGTCTTCGAAGAATCCCTGCACCGAAATTGGTAGATTTTGAGGCACTACCACATGCATTTTTGCCCAGCTATTTTGGTCAATGTTTTGAGTATTTTTTTAAATTTGGCGAACGTTGCCTCGTAATCCTTCTATCACTCCTTCAAAAACAAAATCAGACATCCAAGATTACTATATCTTAAATCTTAACGACCCAATGTATATATCCATGGTTATGAATGCCTGGCCGTGGCATTGTAGTTCGCATGCGAACGACCGAAAAAGTGCATAATTTCTAGTTCTCGGATCCTCTAGTGAAATTTGCATTTTGTAGGGAGAGTCGATTTTTTGCCGCTTATTCCCGTGAAACTGAATATTTCAAAAAACTAACCCTATTTCACTTTGTTACATACCCCAAGCTTGCTGTAGACACAGAATAACCCAAATCGATTTTCGGTCCATGTCCGCGATTTTTAAAATTTTCTTTGATTTTTAGTGACATCACTCTTAATAACAAGGTCAAATGACAAGTCTTGAATGAAGAATTTCCCATCCGAATTGACCTTACAACCGTTAGCTTGATGTAACAGCCTGCATGCCGGTATAACATGGAGTATATATGGTGCTCCACACAATTGTACAAGCACGGCACTGTAGTCATTGTCAATCTCGATCCCATCAAGGAAAAGTCACTGGTTCCAAATAATGTATGGCTCAATATGTACATTGGTACATACTTCCATAATACCGACACTGTCTGATTATTCTCACAACAAGATATCAACTGAACACTAATACTTCACCCAGGCTTTCGTTTGTGAGTCTCGGTTGCAAATTCAGAGTTCAAGTTCAATAGCAAGCTGTTGTAAAATACTTCCTTTAATGTTGCGTGCTCTTATTTGGCTATAGGTATAATACGAAATTTGTTTCCTCCTTGAAAAGCAAAGGAGGACGTTAGGAGCATAGCGAACCGACTAAAACCACGACTCCCCGCACTTCTTTCTAACATTTGAAATTCTACAAAACTCCCGTTTTTCTCCGGGTACTCCGGTTTTCCCCTCTCCTCAAAAACCAACATATTCGATCCGGAATTCGAAGGCCACAGCTTTGTCACTCTTGTCGACTGTTAAGTGACACCCTCGTTTTGATTTTGATTTTGAAAATAAAGAAAAGTAAAAGTCTTTGGGAATGCCTTTCCATTATCCGACTAAAAAAGTACATAAAGCTGCTCAAGTTACGACACCACACAGCCAGATGAATTGTTCGCTGGTTTAACTGGACTTTGATCCTCTGGCTCGACCACAGGTTTGACATCTCCTGTAGCACCTTGGGATTGCTGAAAAAATACGATGGTTCAACTTAACTCTTAACATAATGCATTCAGTCACACAGCTTCCCATAACATGTGCGGGCACTTCCTTGAGACCATTCTGGCGATTCTTATTCCGGTTTAGGAATGAAAGAATAAGGGGAATAAGGTTTCCTTAAACACGCTTGTTCGGAAAACGGAAGTGGCGTAAGAACAGCGCGAGGAATAGTCTGGACCGAGCAAATGAACCCGACTTCCGGTGCCACGTCCCAACCTTGGCGAGCCGCGCACGGGTTTTTCCCAAAGAAAAGTGTATTCTGCACATGCCGAGCTAACCATGTTCTTCATTCCGTTCATCCCGAAAACAGAATAGGTCCCAAAAACACGATTACCGTCTAAATCGAGTATTCCTATTCCGGAAGTCCCAAAAAAAATGCGCAATTGATTGTTCTAGTCAATCAGGTTCACCTTTAGCCTCCAACGTAGACCGTCGTAGGGCATTCGTTCCTCCCCACGAAAGTCTGCTGAAGGAAGCAGCCACTTCTGTTCGCAGGCTGTCTCAGTTACCTGCGAACGGAAGTGGCTGCTCCATTCAGCAGACGCTTGTGGGGGAGGAACGCATGACGAAGCCCTGAAGGCTGGTTTTCACTAGCGCATAAGCACAAGCATAAGCATGAGCAAAAGTGTAATTGAAAACAGCAGCGACATTAGCATAAGCATAAGCAGAAACATAGCAAGAATGAACCCACTTATTTGTCTTATGCTGTTTTCACCAGTAAATCGCTCGCCATAATCACATACATAAGCACAAGAAAAAAGGAACTGTTCGTTTTTCTTGTGCCTATGCTCATGTTTATGTCAACCGCGTTACTGGTGAAAACAGCATAAGACAAATAAGTGTGTTCGTTCTTCTTATGTTTCTATGCGAGCGCTTGTGCTTATGCGCTAATGAAAACCAGCCTTGGGAGGTCTGCGTGGGTTGTAATTCACCTCCTGCCTAAAAAGCACAGCTACTTGACTACCAACCCTCGCATGAAAAAACTTACTTCTTGCGGAGGATGGGCTTTTGATACATCAAATCCAGCATAAGTATCCCCTGCCCACATGGCGTGTGGCGCTGGCAGCGTAAACTCCTGTGGACTCGCTAAGCCATGCGTTGCTTTCAGTTCAAGCTCAGGAGCCTCTTCTGGGATCTTGTGGAAGTAGCTGAACAAGACGTAGGAAGGTGACAATAATAAGGCCAAACCTTACATCTCTTATGTGAAATGTATGGGAAATATTATCGAGTGATGCATTCTATCTTGTGATATTATACCACAACAAAACGATTAGATTTATGATAAGCAATGATAATTTATGCATAGAAGGATATTGTATTGACCAATCCTTTAAAACCTAAGAGTGATCAGCATCAAATTTCTCCTTGTAATATCAACACTTTATAAAACAGAGTAGTCATGAAAATTAAGGACAGGATCACAGAAGATCAATTTCCTTGATATTTAAACAATTTCTCCCTACGACTTCTATAGAAAATGCCGTAGGAGCAACAAATGAGAATTTAAATTTTGATGTTAAAGTTTAGAGGCTAAAAAGGATGATTGAGATGATGTACACCTTGGTGAACTTACATGAACCCGTTTTCATGGTTGGCTTTCTCGAGCTTCTTTCTGATGATGGGGCCCAGTTTTAGGAAGAACGGATGTTCCCATGGTCTGGCTGTCGTGCCGGGGCCTTTCGTACTAGAGTACTCACGAGATATGGTTTCAGCCTTTTTATACACTGAAAATTAACAATTATTACAACCGTATAAGAGACGCATCAACAGAGGCGTTCATATAGCAGTCTTCAAATGAGTGTCTAAAGTACTTTGCATTTGCTTTCGTTTTGCTCCACTTCACTATGTGTAGTGGCTGGGTTCCCTGTTACTTGTTTTCGCGCCCTTTGGGGTCATGTGACCCGATCGCTAGCCGCGAGTGTCAGTGGTTTGAAGGTGATTCACTGTTAGTTTCTCAGCTAATGAGAGACAAAACGAAACCCAATCGCAAGTTTTACGCCCGCATTTTCCCGCGCTTGGCACCGGTTGTATGTACTTCAACTTCTGAGATGCCTTCATCTGATGTGATTGGTTAGAGTAATACTTTATTATATCTCTCAGTTAGCACGCGCGCTGTGATTGGTCAATTTTGCGGGCTGTATTCTCCTGTACGACCCGCTAAATTTGAAAGATTCTTTTCCCGCGCGCCCGATTAACCTCAGAGATCTAATAAATATCTTACTAACCCCGTTTTTTCGGTCCGTACTGTAAGCTAAGGATCCTCGTTTTTTCCCCTTGATTTATGGCCCGCGCGCTTCGCGCTTGGGTCACAAGCGAACAGGAAAAAAACTGAGTCCGTAACTTACAGTACGGACCTCGAACTCGGTTAGTAAGAGATATTTATTTTGGTTTCAGGGATGTAGATAAAAGCCGGGGGCCGGGGAAAATACCCGGCTGAAAAACCCTCAGTCTACGGTCTTACAAATCAGTAAAAATGGATTCTTCTAAACCCGCCTGTGAACAGATAATTCCCGTCTCTTAAACATTTTGTCCAGATATCTGGCCTTTGGTATTACGACACTCAGTAGGCCATTTCCGAATTACCTCAGGCCTCTTTTTCAAAGCGAGTCTAGGTACTCATCTTTTCATTCGCAAATCAATTTTCATTCACATGAAAATGAGTTTAATTTGCGTGTGAATGAAAATTGATTTGCATATGAAAGGATGAGCACCTAGACTCGTTCTGATAAAGAGGCCTGAGGCAATTCGGATCCTATTGAAAACTGACTATTGTCCATTACTAAATAGCTGACTTTAGTTTGCTTCCCCTCCCCCTGTTCACACCTTTTCGGACATTTACCCATCTCCACCCCCCCCCCCCACTCTCATTTTAACAAACTTATCTTTTCAAGCCTTTTCAAACTGATTATTACTGAGTCGATCAAGCTATTCTCGATTCCCACAAGATTTACGAATTATCTTCACTTAGTATATCTCTCAGTTAGTACGCGTGTTGTGATTGGTCAATTTAGTGGGCCAATTACTTCACTGTACGGCCCGCTAAATTTGAAAGAATCCTTTCCCTCGCGCCTGATTAACCTCAAAGATATAATAAATATCTTACTAACCTCCTTTTCTCGGTCTGTACTGTAACGTACAACGAATGAGGACAGAGAAAATTTGAGTTTCTGTTCCAAAGAAAGGATAGAGGGTGCACGAGCCGAGCAAAATGCTAGTCATAGAGGGACAGCTATTTAATCCAGTCCCATGACATTGTTTGAGCCATGTATATCATCAAGAGGGAAATCTGAAAAATCCTCAAGTTCCAGCGACTGGAGGAAGCCGACAGATGCTAC
>CAOKRL010000028.1:32500-35000 GCA_948470475.1 Galaxea fascicularis
TAAAACAGTTTCGTAAGTAAAAACAGTGTACCACTTATACTATATACTGGCAACACTAACAAGCCGACTGACCTTACCACAAACATTAGTTAGTTCCATCATCCATAAAATCGCTTCAAACTGACGTCTTTCAGTACAAGCATTTTCCTGTACACCCATACAACTCTCTTTACTATTATCTCCTTACTTTAAAGTCAAATGACTGAAATGATTTGCTATTCGGTATTAAAGTCCGGTGGAGTGACGTTCTTTCATGTACCAAAGCGCCCGCCAGTGTTAGGTAATCTTTCATTAAAGCGCCTGCAACTATTTTGCAGGATTAACAAATGACGCTGTTAAACTGAAATTTGCATTAGCTGAGTAGAAAAATAAGCTTTCCAATAAGTTCAGAGGATTCGACCTATTTTAACCAAGGTAGTTTCACTGCAATTCTACATTTTTGCTACCTTCCATCACTCCTTCCATCAACAGTTTTTCTGTGTTGCTTTTAAGACTGGCCACCTTCATCTACCGTGACCGGTTCCACAACGTTTTCCGAGCGGCAGTATTTGCAGCTAAGAATCTTTACGTATTCCTTTCGAAAGCTATCGTTCAGTACACCGTATATTACGGGGTTCAAAGCGGAGCTCATGGTGGCCAGAAAGCCGTAAGCTACGTAGAGCTCCCGCGGGAAGACCCAACTCCCGCGAATCGTGTCAACGAGATCTATCAACAAAATGGGTGTCCAACACAAATTGTAAAACACCACTATGACGAACAATGTGCGAGCAACCTTAATCTCCCTCACGTGTACTGTGTTAGCTCCATCCCCGCTAGCTTGAAAATTGTTGTTGTGACTGCGAACAGTTTTGAAGATCCTCAGGTAGCAGTAAAAGATGATACAGGTTGGAAATCCGACGTAAACTGTCGCCAGAAAGGCCGTGAACGCACCGCTATCGATTTGAAGATAGCAAAAGAACTTGGACGGGTGAAACACCATTTCGTTCCCGCTAAGCACATAAGGCAACGGAGCACACATGGAATACAGCCATGAAACAACAATCATGATCATGGATTTCTTTTTGGTGAAGTACTGCCGATACTTATTAGGTTTGACAATTAGTAAGATTCTGTTCAACGCCATCAAGGCCAAACTTTGGATGGAAGCTACAGCCAGAGTTACTGCCGTGTAGCCTTGGTACTGACAAGCTGTATTGTTAAAAGGCCACTCAGATGTCACCAATACAGTAAGGCAAATCGGACAGGCAGAGAGTGCCCCCAAACAGAAATCCGAGATGGCCAACGACGCCACGAACATCATGAGGGGACGCAGCAGACGTGTGCCGTAAGTACTGCAAAGGAATGCTAGGAAAATTTCCTAGCATTCCTGACATACCTCAACTTAACGCCCACTGGGTTTATTTTCATCTGAGACCGGCAAGGCGTCATAATCTGTTTTAATGTCATGGAAGTTGTCGTTGTTTTAGAAATGAACCAGAAGGGTAGAACATATTGATTCACTCATGATAAATAAAAAAGCCTTGTGAAATTAGATCGTCAGTTGAAAAACAGTGACTTCGAGTGAATATATTTTAGACGCACAGCGAGATGGCGGACTCCGCCAGTGAATGTAATTCGCAAAAGCAGAATTTGAAGCGAGTGCGGGTCACTTACTCTCGTGCAAAGAAAAAGAAAGCGGGAGCGGCGAAGAGCAGCCAAGCTAACCGTAAGAAGGCGCGGAGAAGGAAATGAAAACCCAAATACACCAACGTGTGATACAAGAACGGATCAAAAGAAGCGTTCTTCTCCTCTTCCAGAAGCAACTGGTTTCCCGAGCAATGCCAGGCAACCGCGAAAATCCTTTTCAAGAGGAGCTCTGATGTTGCAAGCAGCACGGGGCGGAAAAGTTGGGTTGTGATATCAACATTGGAAGGTATATGCAAACATATTAATAGCACATACATTTATATTTCAGTATTGTTTTTGAGAATTAATTGCATGCTCTTTTTCTCACACTTTTTAAAAAGAGTCAACATGATTTAACTGATGGCTGTGAAAGAGTTGCTTTAAATTCATACACGTTACGCCTATGTAATCTAATATATAGGTTTGTGTTGTGGTGGTTGAGTAGTTAGCATGTACTAATATTTATCACAAACTTGTGATATTTATTAATCTGTTGGATTCTAAAATGCTTCTTCTTATTCAAATTTATTCAAGTGTTGACAGTGTTTTGCAGATAATTTATTAATAATTATAGTAGTTGAGAGCAATATCCAGGTTGAATTGGGATTTTGGAAATGTCGGTTTGTAAGAAACGAGAAAATCAGGATAATTATGTAGTGAAAAACCTCTTGGAACAATCCCCAATGACAAAATAAACCCACATTTTGCCAGCTTGCACTTAACTTTGTCATCAGAACTGGCAGGTCGCACGCCTCAAACAGATCAATGTAACATAAAAGTATACTAATCATATTGCCAGTTTGCACTAAACTTGTATTTATCAGTAGAACTGGTG
>CAOKRL010000029.1:0-15000 GCA_948470475.1 Galaxea fascicularis
AACAAAGCCTGTGAATACATTCGGGACAAATTAGACAATGACAATACATTACACCTCAGAACAAGTCTCAACACTGATGACATCATTTCTCTACTTGAGTTTACACTTTCAAACAATTATTTTGTCTACAATAACTGTATATACAAGCAAATTCATGGCTGTGCTATGGGCAGTCCTGTTAGCCCTATCGTCGCCAATCTCTGCATGGAAGTGATCGAGGAACTAGCTATAAGTACCTCTCCAGTCCCACCAAAGGTCTGGAAACGTTATGTTGATGACAGTTTCGTGATTATCAAGAAGGACGCTGTCTCTTCCTTTCACAATACTCTAAACGCATCCGACCCCAAAATCTCTTTCACTATTGAACTTGAAAACAATGGTCAAATTGCCTTCTTGGACACCTTGGTTTCCAGAAGAAACGGTGTTGCTGTCATTGATGTTTATCGGAAGCCAACCCATACCGACAGATATCTGGATTTCTCTTCTCATCATGATATAAAACACAAAATCAGCACGGCCTCGACCCTCTTGTTTCGGGCATCTAGCCTCCCTAGCAGCCACGAAGGAAAAACACGGGAAACCAACCATGTCAGAGCCGCGTTAGAAGTTAATGGCTACCCATTGTCTGTTATTTCTAGCATTCTCAATAACAAGCTACCGTCACCTACAGTTCCCCCACCTGAAGAACTGGTTTCTATGTTTTTCAAATGGGCTGATCCATCTGATACTCACAAGGGTTTTGCATGCCTTCCCTATATCAGCGGCCTAACTGAGCCTCTCACGAGATTACTCCGTAAAAATGAAATCCGCGTTGTCAACAAACCTTTCAAAACCCTTCAGCAAGAATTCCCGTCTCCGAAGTTCAGACAACCATCAAATCTCCAATCCAATGTTGTTTATAAAATTCCGTGCAAAGACTGTACATGGAACTACATAGGAGAAACCGGAAGATGCTTTCAAACCCGAAAAAAGGAACACCAACGAAATTTGAAGAACTATGCAAAGGGCTCAAACGTTGCAAACCATGCGTGGCTAAACAACCATTCTATTGACTTCGATAACGCTTGTGTTATTGACCAAGGCGATTACCGCGTTCGAAAAACACTAGAATCATGGCACACAGCAAAAACTGTCGACGCGGAAAATAACTCTAAGCCGTTGCCTAGGCAATACTCCATTTTATTATAATTAGACTGATTTTTACACTACTTTTCACTCCTTTTTCACACCTCTTTTTGTATTATACTTTCATAGAAAAATTTTTCGCACCCCCTTTTCGTATATATTCCACCCGCGCGCCTACTTTTTTGCATTCGTTAAAGGCTATAGACTGATAGCCGAAAGCTTATGACTGTTTTTAACTTTTTAACCAGAGAACGCTTTTACATTTTAATAAAGAGACACTGTTGATCCAAGATTTAAAGCCGACCTTGAATGAATGTGTCAGCAGCGAAAAGCTGTGTCTTTATTAGTTTTTGTCACCTCTGTTGTTACTTAATAGTTAATAGTAAATTAGTTAGTAATGCTGTATATTTACACTCCAACTTTGTATTAACCGTCACTTCTGAAGATGTATACAGAAGCATACGAAACGTCAAGTAAAAGATAATTTCCAAAAGGATGCGTTTATATCTTATGTTTTTCACCGCTGTTAATGTGTTATTTCTTATGTCACTCCGAATTCCAAAGAGTCACTCCGAATTCGAAAATGTCACTCCTAATTCCAAAAAGTCACTCCGAATTCGAACTTTACTCCAAATATTATTCTAAAAGTCGCTAGGGAGTGGATCGAGCTTTCTGGTAATGGATCACGGGTAAATTTGACTTGACGTTCTCCCGCCATCGTTGTCGGAATTTCGGCAGCATGTTTTGCTCAAATTGCGGCCACAGCTGCGAAGACGCAGACAGTTTTTGCTCCAATTGTGGAAATATCCTCACAAAATGTTACAACGGTATATAGGTGTTATAATTCTTTTTATTTTTTTGTATCGATAACTCATCAGTTCTGGAAAGGTCATTGAGTTTTGCATCACACGTGTCCGACATCAGCTACTGAGTTTTAACTGGCCTTTTGCTGATATCTTTCCCGAGGAAAGAACTTTAATAAGAGGTCATTTTGTTTACAGAAGTGTTCAGGTGGATAAGTTGTTTTAGAGTACCCTATCACTATTGACCAGTCATTGTTCATACTTTTGAAGAATTGGCCATAAAATGACGAGCTTTCTTTGTCATGCAATTCCAAGGTTTTTCCTCAGGCTGCTAATGTCACCAAGTAACACTTTCTATCCAGAATACACTTAGGTGTTTATAATTGATAAATTATTGTGCATGATTGCAATAATCCAAAAAATTTCAGGGAGATTGTCATTTGAAAGAGTATAATTATACACTGTAATTATTAGTTTTGGATTTTCCCACGGCAGCACACTTCAGTTCCAACGAACCTGGTCCATGTACAAGTGCAGAAGGTACATTATCACTCAGAGAATATTAATGGCTTTGAGTGTCACAGTGCTAGTTTGTTTTCAGAAAAATATCCATATCCACTATCACACCCTCTTCCCATAAGGTTTCATTCTTGTAAAGGTTTTGTATTGCAATTTCTACCACTTGGTGCCATTTACGAAGAGCAAATTATACAGTGAGTGCTGTTGTAAGATGTGTACATAGCATTCTTCTGCCGTTGTAAAATGCCAACAAAGAACTGTGTTGTAAAATTGACATTGCTTATTTGCACAAAAATATTAAGTATTAAAAGTATCAAATAAGAACAAAATATAGTGTTTTATCTACGTCATTTGGATGCATTTTGGGCCCCCTTCCACTGTAAATTGTTTCTTTTAGGGAGTTTTTACAAAGGGTTGACCAAATAACTTCCTTTTAAGATGTACTTTTAATGTTTTGTATATGTTACTTTTTTATTGCATCTTGAATAAAGTATGTATGGGTGTATGGGTATAATCCTCTGTGAGGGTTATGGATATAGATGTTGTGAGGGGTATAGGTTGTAGATAAAACTAAAATTCAGCTTATTTTTTTCTAATGTTGAAAATCTATTTCCTCTGTTTCCTAACTCTAATTATGAATAATTAGGGTTAGGAAAGAATATTAAGAATTAAGATTCAACCTTGGTAAACAATGTTTTGTCTGCCTCAGAGAGCGCTTGATACCACACTATGATATAACTGTAACACTAAACTCCAAGTATTCTCACCTTTTATTACTGAGCCATATGTTTTTGTTGGATTCAGGTAGAACACCGTTAACAGTGATGCCCTTTAGTGCATTCAGAAAATCCAAGGGCAAAGAATGGAAAGCCATGTTGTCCAAGAAACCAGTTGACAAGGAAATTGAAGTCCACATTATGATAGGCATGATGTACTTTTGTGAAAAGGATATGCGGCTTAAACCTAAGAGAGGGGAGCGTATTGCTTTGTCAGTGTCAAATAAAGCACCATACAATGAATGTCATCCTAGAAAAGGCAGTTGACAAGTTCAAGGCTTACCACAGTGATATTTTTGACAGCAATGAAGACTACGTGTTGCTTTTAGAAACGGGGAGGAAGCCCAGTTCATCCCAGGGTCATTCCCCAAAGAGTTCTTTTCATTAAAGCGTTATAAAGAGGACCTGGGGAAGGATTATGTCCAAATCGTTCTTTATCTGTGTAGTACGAAAGACCTCACATTTAATGCAAGTGAAAGTGAAGAGGGAGAAAAAGATCCTTTTGATGAAATCTCTACACCCAAAAAGAGAAAAACAAAACCAAGTGCAGTATTTGAAGAGGTCTTCACCACATATGAATCAGATGAAGCCATGGCTAGAGAATTACAATGGCAGCTTGATGGGGAAAGTGATGAAGATCTTACTGTTCCCACGTTTGATTTTGACAGTGTTCAGAAAACCACCAAAACCCATGATGATACTGCAAGCCTAGTGCGTGCAATGCAGAATCATTACAAAATAAATTACACAGATAGTTGCCATAAAAAAAAAAAAGAAAAGAAAAAACAAATGAGAGACGTTTAAGAAAAGGTCACTGTAGTTTATACAGCAATCTTTATGACTTCATCATTAAATCCAATTGTGCCATTTCAACCCCCCATCCCCCTCCTAAAAAAAAGACCGCTGGTCATACTTAAGCTGCTTTTAAAATTTCTATTGCATCCAAAGACTGATCTTGTGGTTGTCTTGGATCGAAAAAGAGATATGTTGCATAATATAAAAAAGCATGTTCTGTTACACAGATGAATCGTTAGTTTGTATCCTTTCCCTTGTAGCGATATACAGTGGTATTACTGGCCCAGATTCTGTATGCATAACTGCATTTTGATGTTAAAAGTTGGCCCGCTGGAATAAGAATAATTATACCTATAAAATTAAACGTGACGTAGCACACATATTTCTGTTCTGTGTTTGAAATCATCACAAGACAATGTCCTACTACGATAACATTTTCGTGTGAGAATGATTTTTAGTTTTAATGGTGTTATCAATGATGGAATGTCATATCACATGACTGAATGGTTGCACCCCCTGACCCTGATTAAACATCACCCAAGTTTGGTTGCCCAACAAAATAGGAAACTCATTCAAGTGTTGTAATTTTCGATTGGCCAATCAGGAATGTTTGCCCCACAGGCAGGAAGGATTTTGAAAGTATATATTTGAAATTGAAGTGTTTCATGATCATCTGGAAACAACCGCAACCCTTCAATTAATCTGTGTTAGCACCTGTGTGTGACACTCTCAAATAGTCAACTACAATCCTGGACAAAAGTGTTGGGAAGGTAGCATCACTTTAGAGATAACCCCCTCCTCCTTATCAATGTTGGATTTTCCAGGAAGAAAATGGTGACTTCTCTTGCATGAAGAACCCCATGAAGAACCTCACCATTGAATATGGGTGAGGGGGGGATACAAGAGCATGTCATTTCCCAAATAGTACAGCTAATAGTTCGAACCATCGAAATAGGTGCGAAGTGAAGTGATGCACAACAACAACTTTTGACCACGATTGTCTGAAAAAGGTCGAAGTGAAATAAAGGCGTTTTTTTTAAAAGTGGTTTCAATCCTTTAAGAGAAACTCCAAGAAGTGGCAACATATTTCGATTTCGATGTGTTATGTTCAAGTTATCGCTGAAATCAGGGTCCAAAAAGGTCTAAACATGTTATGTTTGGTAATTTCGCAAATGATAATGTATGATATTGAATCGTTTATAATCAATGTTCTACCATTTCTTTGGTCGGATGTTGATTACTTAAGGTCATTTTAGGCCGTTTTAGGTCATTTTAAATCATTTCACATCATTTTAGGCCATTTTAGATATCAGTGTAGATCATTTTAGATCATTTTAGGTCGTTTAAGATCATTTTAGGTCATTTTAGATCATTTAGATCATTGCGTTCGACAAAGAACGCGTTCATAGTGCAGTCGAAATCGAGATCTTTGGACTATGTATTCATCGACACCGATCTGGCCCCCCCCCGAAAACAGGGGCGAATGACGTCATTGAGATCGACGGCATTGTTTCTAGCAGGATCTTGCGTTTTGTCTCGCTGGAGGACTGTTTTGTTTCGCTGGACGGCTGTTCTTGCTCAGGTAAGTTGTGTTGTTTATAGCGGAGCTCCGCGCGCGCGCGGAGCACCATTGATAGCGGAGCTCCAGCGGCCCGAAGGGCCGCAAAGTGGAGCCCCATACCTATAGAAACCCGTCAACTGCTTTTCTCATGGTAATCTTGGCTAGCGGTATTGCTCGTGGGCGCGACCGACGACGACGACCTCGCACAATAATTAATAATACCCTAATAATAATAATGATAATCCAACATGGCGGCCATACTCCAGCTGACCATCTAGTTTACAGCGGACATCTTTGATATTAGACATCCATGTCAATGTCAATTGACACCTGTCAAAACAACGTATCTGCTGACCAGTATCACGTGATCATATTGCGGGCTCAAGTTATGAGCTGTCGAGGTCAGCTGTTTTTTTTAAGTTGACCGCTGACAAGGTACTGGTTTTCAATTCGATCGCAGGCTCAAGCCAGACCAAAACGAGGCGACATTTTTCGCTAAGATCAACAGCTCTCCGTCCTGTAAACAATTCGCCGCCTACCTTTGCTACTTCTCAGTTCGTTTTTTATTTAAACCGATGAGAATCAGCCTTTGGATGTTAAGAGCAGCAAATTGGATTGCCTGGCTTTGCTATTTTATAGTTTACGGATCTGCGAGAGAAAAGATCGTGTGGTTTGGCAGGGTTTTAATCATGCAGGTGCTGTCTTCGATTGCTCACATTTGCTGTGGATTAAACTGGACGGTTTTGCCGCTAAAAATCCTTAATTGAAGAAGCTTCCTTGGTAGACATGGGAAGTAAAACAAAGTGACGGCGAGAAACTTCAAGACCCAATAAGGATTTGTATCTGCTTAGCAAATGAATACGTATACTTTTGTGTGAACTGACGGCTTCTGCTTAAGCTCTGCGTTCGGAGTGATTGTTGACTGACTTAAACTGTCCGCAGGTTAGTACTCCTGTTGTGTCTTTTATATGACATATGGTGATTTGTCTCTGTGACTACGAGTTATCTTTCTTACTTGTCTTAGTTTTCCAATTTCTACAAGGAACGCCGAAGAAACATTCGCTGGCATCGTTCTCTGTTTTCTTACCTTTTGTTGTTTTCATGCTGCTTGGACTAAAAATGCTCGTCTTTTTTCCAAATGCATATTTTCGCTCCAATATTTCATTTTGGAGCCTAAAACTCTTCGTTTTCCCTGCTGTCGCTCATTTTTTTGGGGGGAGAATTGGTTGAAGAAAAGCCAAGCGAAGTCCGGACGGTTTATATCCTCAGCTTCGCTTTGTTGACATAATCAACAACTCATTGCCAAACGTAAACAGGATTTTTAACAGCTGTAGCATTGGAAATGCCAGAAATATGTTGTCCCTCAACAGCAATTCTCGTTGTTAGTTTAAAAATCGCAGACTTTCATAGCTATTGCAGTAAAAACTTCGTCCTTTGTTCAATGTTTACAGCTGAAAAATGTTTATCAGAAATCCTGAATCAGATGTTATCATTAACAGTGATGCCAAAAATAATACCACCCACGACTTGTAGTCAAGGTTTGTTGTTTGCAATATTTGTAATTGATCGAAGTCAAGAATAAAACCATTCTCAACATCACTAGATAATTGCAGTTGATCACCTGAGTTGATTCATCGTTAAAATACTATGCTCGATCAGTCTGTCGCAGTCACTTTTCTCAAGGAAAAGTAAAGTCGATTTCGCTCAACGTTTTCCGATGTTATTGTAAAAAGGACATCTACGGCACTTCCTATCGTCTTTACTGTAATAGATCACAAGAATAACACCATAAAGTGTTCAAAACAAGGCGAGCAAAGTACTTTTGTTCTTTTATGGGCGGTGTCGAAGAGAGCTCACTTTGAGGTTTTATCGTACTTTTTCTGTAAAATATTTTGTTTTGATAGATTAAAATGTCACCGATGTCGGTTGCCAAGTTGGTTTAATAGTGGGACACTAGAACTGTTAACCTAGTGAAGTAATTTTTACTATTTGTATCGAAATGTAATCAGATGTAATTAGACTGTGATGAAGAAAAGTTTGTTAATCGTTTTGCTCATCATAATCATATAGTTCCTGTGGCACAAAGGCCGATGTTATTTCGAAAATCTACGTTTGTATGTGATTGAATGGTGGCTTTGGCTCAGCAGCAAAACAGTAAAAAAATATGTATACATGTAATTTTAATATAGAGAAGTCCTTACTGGAGTCATGGCTCAAGTCCTGTGGTATTGCCATATTAGTTTATCTGTAAATACTAATTTTAAGGAACTGACTCAGTGTGGAGCTTCGCTTTTAGGCTTGCCTAAATATTTATATTAACTATATTTGGGTGAACTCGCTGTCGCTGTGCTTTAAGAATCAGTGTAAATTAAAGCTTTGTTTGCTCATCCACTGGCCTTGAACAGGTTGTCTCAAGTAAGCCTCATGTATTCTTTCTCGCTCTTCCACTGCGGTTCTTCGTACCCAGCGCCATAGCAAACTTATGTGTATCGCTTCTTGCTTAACCTCCAAATATCTAATTAACGACCGATGCAGAACAAAATATCCTGATCTTAATTATGTAAGATAATCAAACTTCTTAAATCGAACAATAAAAACTGAATAAACTGGATAGATGTCTTGGATTTTGAGGGATTGAACACCGAGACAAACTAATAGGTCAACATCTGGAGGTTTCGTGGTCCACGAAACGTAAGATGGGGCGCGCAATGCATGCCGGTCGACAGAGAGTCTTTAACCCTTAAGTTCCCGCAACCCCGCTTCTTCCCGCAATAGAAGGGAGTACTGTTGAAAATGGAGGAATTTCTCTATTACAGGGGACAAATTCATAATCGGTTAGTTCGCAGTATTAAATTCTAACTATAACCAATCAAGTAGTATCGGAATGTACCGCAGCGCCCTCGAAAATTCCCATATACTTGTGGAGTACTGTGTGGAACACCGTTGTGTATTCATTTATTTACATAAGAAGACAATGAATTAACAAGATGTAATCTTACACGCTGCATGACGTACACATGCAATATTTCTTGTTCGTTTTGACTACGTTTTATACTTTGCTTCTCTTGATGTCAAACTCTAAGGAACTGTTAATATACTTACGAAACTCGAAGCATATGTAACTTTACAGTGTTATCGGCAAATCAATATTTCGTTCAATAGAGACATACGTCAATACGTTCAAACTAACTATTGTAAGACCATCTAAAAAATGCATTTACTTGATAAAACGGGATAAACATAGTATAAAAACCAATATTCCAAACCAAACACATGGTTTACATGTCTTGGGGAAGTTTGAATTAAGTAAAAAAAAAACCTTGCTATATTACCCTTCTGGAAGTCAAGCAAAGAACACTAGGTCCATCATCAACACGTCAATTGTCTTCTAAATATTGTCTATATTATGCAGGAATTGTACCTCTAGATACCAAATGTAAGCTGAAATACCTTTAATTGGTGAACTTCATGAAACAGAACGGGGATTTTTGAAAAAAAGGACACTCAGTGCCTATTGTTGTACCGGCGCGTAAGATATTGTTATAACGCAATATTGCATCACGCAAAACCCTTCCTCGGAAAAGCATATATGTGGATATGGCATATTCCATAGTCTGAGGATATTGCTCAGTAACAACAACAATAAAGATAATCCATCGAACCGTAATTATGGAGAATACCATCTGCATATCTGCCGTACATTTTGTGTTATACGCCAAAAACTGTCTACAGACAATCCTGGACAAAAGTGTTGGGGAGGTAGCATCACTTTAGAGATAACCCCCTCCTCCTTATCAATGTTGGATTTTCCAGGAAGAAAATGGTGACTTCTCTTGCATGAAGAAACCCACCATAGAATATGGGGGAGGGGGGGCTACAAGAGCATGTCATTTCCCAGATAGTACAGCCAATAGTTCGAACCGTCGAAATAGGTGCAAAGTGAAGTGATGCACGCAACTTTTCCAACAACTTTTGACCACGAATGTAGATGCATAGGTATAAAGATTATGGTACAAATTCAAGGCGTCTCGCCAGTTTTGGGGGGGTTGAAAGTCCTGCACCTTCAAAGGCATACTGGAAATACTCCTGGTATTCATTGGTGCTCTTTGCAAGGGCAAGGTAATTTTCTGTGATATAGTCACACTGCTGTGCACTGACAGGAGCAAGGCAATCCTCAGCATTGTGCAGTTCAGATAAGTAAAACAACTCATTGGGTCTTCCTTTTACAGTGTCATGGCGCGACCCTCTAATGTAGTGGCTGTTCCAGGCTTCTTTTACCCTATCCAAATCTTGCTGAATCAATGCGGAAAAACAGAACCACAAGCACTCCATCTGCAGTTCGTTGCCATTAGTGAAGACTTGTTGTTCTAGTAAGTCCTTGAAAACGTTGATCCACCAAGTAGTTCTGTGTCGTCTTAGGTACGACACCCTTCTATTCGTTGGTTATGGTGAGGTGAGGCCCCATGCGAGATCGTTGCCAATGAAATAGCATTGTGCGGCTGCTACAAGGCCGTTCTCAGTTCCACAATCAGTTCTAACCCTCAGGGGGCACCCTCCGTTTTCCTTCACAGCATCCATATAATATCTTCCGATCACTACGGGGTTGTTGTTTGTTCTATCCAATCTTAACCATATTACTTTGCGGCTGTAACCGTCAATACAGCCATGGATCGCAAAACCGTCAGGTTTCAGTTTATCATAGCCATCAATATGCCAACAGTAGTTCGGCCCTGGATTAGTGTAAACTCTTCTCTTGAGCTTCCGCCTTCGCCTTCTTTTCGCACCCCTCAGGATCCATCTCTTGCAAGCATGATGCTACTACTTGCCTCGACACCTGATAACCCTCACGGCGCAAAGTATGCCACATGCTCCTATAACCCGATAAACAGCCTGGTCCATCTAATTCTTACTGTATTCTAGCGCTGACATCCTGCTCATTTGAACCCATTAGTTGTCGTCGTCGAAGGTCAAGTGACCTCAATCTACTATTGAGTGTTCGCAAGCTTACTTCTATACCGTGGTATTTCAGCAAAAAGCACAGAATAACCTCATACTCGTATCCTTCGTTGAAATAATATTTCAGTGCCAGCGTTTCTTCATCAATTTCAGCAGAATAGGTGGAACAAAATTGCTATAAATCGTCAGTGTTGCTGTGCAAACTTCACATTTCTGTGCTGTTGTCGAGTTCTCAGTTTACAGCCGACATCTTGAAAATGCTCCTAATAGGGCGTGCTTAAAACACGAAATGGCGCAATGGCGAAATGGAACTAAAAACAAGAGCCAAAGTTATAAGGTATTACCGTTCCACCGAAATCTCCATCTGTTGTCGACTTTATTTTGTGGTTAATCGCCACAAATAAAAGAAACATTTATGCATGTACAATCACAAATTCACCGTCACGGACCTTTCGGTAATTTCGATTTTCAAAGTCTCGCGCAAAGTTTCTTCGCACGCAAGGATTCGCCTGAGCAGGTTTCGCCTCAGTAGGTCTGGAGTCTTTTGGATTGGGACTTTAGTAAGTCATAGAGGGATTCGGCTAACGTGTTTATATCCTTGTTGCCACCCAATTCAGGTCATGTGATGATTCATTTGGGAGGTTGCAATTGTTCTGTTTGTTCATACTTCCATGCGATCAGTTGTGTGTGACAAATTGCACAATGGTTACCTCCCAAATGAATCATCACATGATCTGAATTGGGTGACAACAAGGATGTAAACACGTTCGCCGAATACGTCTATTAGGCGAATTCATATTAGAGACGGAAAATCGTCTGATACGGGAAACTCGTCAAATGTGAATCCGGTGTGTGGCGAGTTTCCTGTCTCAATTTATCCGTCTAACTTTCCCGGCCAAACCGACGAAAGAGTTGGACGAGAAACTCGTCAGCGACGAAAATCCGTCCTAAATTCCTATTACACGTGAAAATCGCGACGGGATTTCTGTGTGTCCTAGGATTTAAGACTGGACCGAGAGATCCCCCACGTGCTTCTGGAATAGAAAATCCAACATGGCGTCGAAGCTGAAGAAAACGATTGTAAAGAAAAGTGGCAATAAGAAGGGGAAACCTAAGAAAAACATGGTTTGGAGCGAAGAAGAAGCTACAAAATACGCCGAAGTCCTAACAGATTGTGACAACAAGGATCGTTCGTGGCTTTAGCGACTAGAAAACTGCGCTTTAAAGAAGCAAGCAAACGAAGAATTATTTTGTGAAATAAAGCTCGAATTGCAGGATGCCTCACAAGAAGACGACGAAGAAAAGTTCACTGTAGACAGATTGCGTGCAAAGTACAAGTGGTTAAAAAAAGAATGGCGTAGAATTGACAACAAAATAAAGTGTGGTACCGTAACCGGTTTAGGAAGAGATGATACCAAAGAGCCAAAGTGGTTCAAAATCCTAAGCCCTCACTTCTGTGATGCAGTGGACCAAATGACTCGTGTTTCTAGCAAAGCAAGCGTCACGTTACCGTACAAAGAACGCTTAGAAACATTTAATGACTTTTTGTTTCTTTAAATTGTAGCCTTGTTTCGTTTTGATTGCGTGATTATAAAATACCCTTTTCTGGCTAGCCGCACAAAGAGTTGTTTCAATTTAGTTTCCTTTACGTCATCAAAGTATATTAGGTCTTTTTCCACGCGAACATTTTAGTTTTTAAGGAGTTGTCCCAGGAGCAGGAGTTTTATAGGAGTTTTCTTACCCCAGGAGTCAAGATCAGACGTAAGTCACGATCGTTACGTTTCTGTCGTCAGATTTGTAATTTAGTTGGTTTCTTTGGCTTAGACAATCGTGCGTTTTCTTTTTAGTTTTTACCGCAACTGTTGTAAGAAGTCGGCTAGCCTGATCCCTGATTAAGGTCAATAAAAAGTACTTAAGAGTCCGCGGTCCGTCTTTTACGACATTGTGGTTGACCTGGCGAACCCAACTACGCTACACCCCGTGTCTGCCGTGCTGGGAACGCGACAGCAAGTGATTTATCAGATGAAGAAGATGCTATTTTGAATGAAAGTGATGCAAGTTCAAGTGTAGAGGAAAGCTGGAGTTTAAGTTCGAAGAAAAAGGCCTTACTGTCAACAGAAAGTACGAGCAGTGAAGAGGAGGGTAATGAGCAAGAGAACTTACGCGGTATGGATGATAAAGATACAAAGACTTGTGACAAAAATAGCAAAGAAGGTATCAAAGGTCAAGTTCGAAAGAAAACCAAGGTGAAAAAGCACCCAAAAAGGCAACATAAGCCTAAGTCGCAAACTGAAGCAATGCTTCAGGTTGCCAAAAGCATTGAGTCAAGTGCAAAACAGCAAGAAGAGATGAAAGATCAGAGGCTTGAAACCCTCTTGAAATCTGAGCGTCGACGGGATGAAATGTTTTTGGAATATCAAAAACAACAAGCAGAGGCTAATCGGAAGCACGAACTGATGATGGCTCAGATACTTATACAGGCATTATTAAATACACGGCCTCCACACAACAGCTACACACCTCCACAACCCATGCCCTTCCCTTTACAACCATCAGGTTCATTGGGCAGGTTTCAGTAAAATAATTCATGTACTGGTGATGCAAGATGGGCCAATTTATCATAAATTGTGATCGTAGTTATTATGCTTAATAATCAAGTTGCATTATGCCAACCCATGTTTGAAACATTTGTTGAGATATGTTGCACAGTAGTGTTCTATGAGAAAGGCTGTTGTTAGAGTACAAACACTAAATGTGTCCCTCATCTCGATTGGACCTTTGGGTCTTCTCTCTTTGACGCAGCAACATGACACAGCTGCAGCTAACACTCTGTGTTTCGCTTCTTCGTTGAATACGGTTCACGTACTACTTGAGACCTCCTTCGTTTGAAATGCAGTAGCCTCTTCTTGAGCTTTTCTTGATGATTTTAATGCACTTGAGAACAAAAATAAACCATTGCCAGTCGCCATTTTAGTTTTAATGTAACCTCGCCAGTCTTTTCCGAACCCAACATCTACGGTTTTCCTTCGATGACCAGCACCTAAATTCACATTTCTCGGAAAACTAACACGGTTAACCGTCCTTTATATTCACACTAGTAAGGCTTTTGTGAGACGAAATTCCGTCCGAGACGAGTATTCCGTCTTCTAATATGAATTCAACAATTATCTTTTACTGGATAAGGGATCGATTCCTCTTCATCTTTTCTGCATAACCCGCGATGTCCCGCCATGAATACATTCTATTTTTAAACTTATTTTGCACGTATCGGCGGATCTAGAAAAGGTACTGTTATAAGCTTTGCTTGTCTCACTACAGAAAGTTACTTAAAAAACTACTCATATGTATACCTCTTATGATTATTTTCTTTAATTTGTTGTGATTCATTTACCAGTACTTACCGGTACTTACTTTTCCCCGGAAAATAGTGTCCACACCCCCACCCCTCTCCCCCTGAACACAAAAATTAAATGCTCCGTCCCCAAACAGAATAAATCGGGCAACAATTACAACTTTTACTGGAGCAGTAATACCCTATAACTTTACCTCTCATCTTAAGTACCATTTCGCCATTTCATGTTTTAAACACGCCCTACCTAATATCCCCTGATACATTACGAGAATACTGTGGCCCACAAGTGCACTCCGAATTCCAAATGATACTCCAAATTTTTTAACACACTCCGAATTCTTAAACCTCACTCCAAATTCTAAAAGCTGACTTCGAATTCGAAAATGTCACTCCGAATTCTAAAAAGTCACTCCGAATTCGAAAACATAACTCTGAATTTGATAACATCGCTCCGAATTCTTAACGCTGTGGCTATATGGCCGGTAACCGGCCAAGGTGTTAAAAACACTAAATGACCGGCAGTCCGATTTGATTTCTGTTACTAATGCTAGGGTTTCCCTTGGTTTTCAGACCACCACTAGTCGTGGAAATTTCTGATTCTCCGGTTACAAAGAGATATGATTTATCCTATTATAGCTGTCTTGTGAAAAGCCGATTTTCTTCCTTTAACGTGGGATCCATATTTTAAAGGTTATATTATAAAGATTAAGAGCTATGAAGTTCTTGTCACGGTGAATCCCACTTTTTTGTGGAAATGTTGTCGGTTACCTCCAACTGATTGACAGTTGTTGTTGACGTTCTCCTACAGAATCCGCCGAACGTTAGCTGCAGATTACCGCACGCACATGTTATTGGACAGGTGAGTATCTAAAATGTTTCGATTGTCGAGGTTTGTTTTAACCTTTCGCATTGGCGTCTCCTATTAACCTTGTTTCACGTCGAGGAAAGGAAACTGTACGGGTCCGCAAATGATCCCGGACCGCAAATGATCCCCAAATTTAGGGTCTGCCGGATTATGCTCGAAAAATAGAGTATTATGCATTCGGGCGGCATCTGTGAAACTAGGGTATTATGCTCAAAAATGACACTTCCACCCCACCCCACCCCCCTCCC
>CAOKRL010000029.1:20000-35457 GCA_948470475.1 Galaxea fascicularis
CCTTACATGGACTTTCTAATCTCGGATTTCGGTCCTGAATTTTGCTGTTGATACGATTTATTGGTAACTGGACTTCGTATCGTACAATTCCGGCCTAATTGTGCTGCTAATTTCAAACGGACTCGCGATCCGTATAAGCGCTCGGCCGACTTCAAATTTCTCGCCCGATTACCCCCTTAGTAATTTGCATACAATAACTTTTGCATTTGGCTTGGAGCATATCAATTTATCCCAACCAGTGCAAAGAGTTGAAATTTCCAGTGCAGAATGGCGAAGTTTTCATTGCAGTTTTGTGAAATTGCCGGTGAGCTTCGATGTCACCGGCCGAAACAGAAACATAATGGCGGATAGTTTTTAAATGAGAGTTTGAAAGAGAAAGAAAAAATCAAAAATTGGAGGAAAATTGGTGACCTGTAATCGGCGTAGCACATTTAATGTCAGGAAAACAAATTATAGAAACGTGGCGTGATAGAAATTATTGTTGTATGTAAATTATCAACAAATAATCACATGATGTTTTAATACAATTTGGAATAAATGAGATTCAAGAGTTAACACTACGATTACAAAGCACACCATACTCAATGCTCAATGCGAAGTGACATTATGGACAATACTATCACGCCAATGCATAACTGCTTACATTTGATTTTAGCCGACAATAAAGGCCGCCCTACAAGATTACTAGATAAATAATTTTATCTGACAATAGTGTGGTAATTTCGTCTCTTTTATTTTGTAACGCAAGAACAATTGGCATGCTATTTGGTCACGTAACATTCCGTGATTGCGTTACTTTTGGGGTAAATGGCTTTGATAACCTTTAAAAAAAATTAACTCGTGCTCACTCATTCCAAATTGCACTCAAATCATATGATTACTTATACGAATTATACTCCACTCCGTCCAATTACCATTACTATTATTGTTAAGTTTGTATTGGGATTTTTGTACGATTTTTGTGTACTCGTATGTTGTTGAGAGTCTGTACGGTCTTGGAACTTGGAAATTTGCTTGTAAATGAGCGATCGCCTTGGTCGAACAAGAAACAGAGCACTCGAAAACTCGGATCTAGCAAGTAAATTAAATTTACCCCCTTCTGTTGGCCTTTCTCAGTTTTAACTGTTCATTTCACCTAAGAGTGGGCCAGTGAGACTCATCAGCGAGGGGGAAAGGGCCGGAAGAGAAAGGAGTTAAGAAACCGAACCACAAAGACAAAGCAATCCAATGTTTCACTTTAAGATAATAAATTCAAACACGAGAATCTCGCTCACTCTTTTCTTGTTTTAATTCCATCATTTAAAACTACAGTTTGTGTTTTTTTGTGAAATAGCCTTCACCTTATTCTAATTTATCGTCAGTTACGTTTGATGAGACTCCAATTATTTTCAATACGATTCTGTTGCCTCTAACAAGTACATCTACTCGTTGTTCTCTATCGCTGATCTTCTCGCCAGGAAAGCCTTTCTGCACCTAACAGAAGATACAAATAAAAACGTGTTTCCGTAGGAATCTGCTCTACGTAGTAAACGATACTTGTAACTGTGTGGCTCACTGATGCTTCAATTATGAAGCAGCAAAATAATATCTTTATGCGTGTTTTTACCCTGATTCCTTTGACATTTTGTAAAACACTCAGCTGCAAGACGAAGATAGTTTGAGAATTTGTTTAACGTTTGTTTATGTGGATTAAGGATACATTAACCTGCAAACGCGCAGACTAGAAAAACCTAAAGAGGTTGAAAAACGTGAAGAGGTTGGAAAACGGAAAGAGGCTGGTTAGAGAGATATTAAATGCCGTATGTCAAAACAATTATAATAAGACTCCACTGCAAGTATTTTTTACTATTAACTAAATACTACACTCGCAATACCTCCCCTAAGGTGCCATCGGGATCATTTCAGGCTTCTTTTGATTCTGCTCTTCCATCAAACGACGCCTCATGAAGGTTCTAACTGCATCTTTAATTCGGCGATCTTGAGCTTCATCAACATCATCGCTGTTCATATTCAGCTTTCTCATGAAAGTCCTCTTCTTTCGGGCGAGATTAGCAGGCACTGTGTTAAGTAATTTTAAATATTAGATACAGCACACCGATTTGTTGTCACCTGAACCTGGTCAAATGGAACTGGCGCTCGCAAAGTACTTCAGAGCAGTATAGAGCTCAAAGTGCAGAAAAGGCGTAAAAAAGTCAAGCTCTTTAATACTGTTATGTGACTGTTATGTGGTCCTCGAGAAATTTATAGCTAGTTTTGTTTTTCCTCGAGACTCAGTGTTTCCCTCGTCTTCGTCTCGAGAAACATTGAGAATCTTGGAAAAAAAATCTGGCTATTTTCGGAGAGACCATACATGAAATGTATAATGTATGGTCATTTCATGCAACTTTGTGGCTCTTTTGCAACACAAGTGACGCGAATCATTACCCAGTGTACTCAGTGTGAGGACGGAGAGATCATCCCAGTTTTGCATGCAATTTTGGCAATCCCAGAAGAGTCTCCTAAGCTTCAAGACCTAAACGGGATTTAACTACATGCCGATGTCTTTAATGCATAGATCACTCCATCTACACGCAACGGATATACATTGAACTCACTGACCCTGTCTTGGAGTTCACGTCTCTTGTGATACAAATGACCAACTCCAAAACACACCGATTACTGAGTTGATTTCCCAAGGAACTTCTTAGCTCTGATACTGCAGTTTTAAGGACTCCAACAAAGAAGTACTACTACAAAGTAACAAATTTCATTCTCATCATGCTGACTTACGCGGATCAACAGGTATGAAATACAAGTCGAATCCTGCTTTTGCGACAGAAGAGTCCGTTTTGAAGTTTATGTTGGCGTAGTTTCCTTTGACCAGATAGGTCTCACCAGTCTGATCGTCACAAAATCTCTTGTTTTGTCCCTGACCGTTGGAAATATCCAAGTGGTCATACCTATAAAACATAAGGCACTATTGATGGAGCACCTACGATCCCCGTTATTCGGCATGTTCATCGTTTGTCGATGGAAAAATTAACAGAAGGAACCCTAGTGGACGTTTCTATTTCATGTTTTATTCGCTTTTAATAAAAAGAAAAACGTTCAGCTTTTGTCTCACGCTTTTCAGCACACCGGAGTACGAATGGAGGAGAAAGCTCCCGAAGGGCTCTGGCTCTGTTCGAAGATGGTGACGTCATTCAATATGACGGATTTGCCCATCATTTTAATAATATGTTACCTTTTCTCAAGACTTTGATATTTCTCTTTCTTGTTTGAAGCTAAAAGCCTCAAATAGAAAGTTCGCACGTTCTCTACCTTTTTCTTTTGACCACCTGTAAATCCCATAATTTGTAACAATTTTGATGGAATTCCCGAAAGGGCAGATAAAGAGCAACTTTACGTCTGCAAACTGATAAAGGCCTTTTACAAAACTTTTGAAAAAGTGAGGCACGGACTACCTGGTGAAGAAGCGGTTTCTCACAATCGTAAAATGATCTCAAATCCAACCGTCGAAAAAGTTATATTATATAAGTCATGAAAATAGTTAACAACTCCTTGTGACGTTATGATACAGAATGGCTGAAAAAGACCAAGAATATCTAAAGTGTACATTAAGAATGCCTTGTGTGGTTACGAAATTCCTTACAGGCATGAAGAGTGAGTCTCCACGTCAAAAAAGTGAAAGTAAACGACCAAGTCCTTGCCCGATGGAATGGTAACACTGTAATGACAGTTTGCAATGTTGTGTGGGTACTCATTTGGCCATCCGGGACTTTTTAAGTTTTGATCTTGCACTTGACCACAGTCTGTTAAAGGAAAACGATTAATTAAGTTAAGTAATTTTGATAACCCGCCACATTAAACTATTTTGTAGTTACTATTAATAGTGGTTTATTGTTACTCATGAATTATATTTTGCTCGCCTAAAGGTTCTCAAACTATAGCTTCACTCCAAACAGTAAACCTCAATACTTGAAGGAAAATCGTTTAATAACGTGACTTTATTAGCTATAAATGGATAACATTTGCCGTATTGCTGTGTTTTATCCAACCTTAATTAGTCAATCTTGTTGACAAGACATGTTCTATTATTTTCATGTCTCCTTATTCTTTGAATTATACTACAATTCCCAGCATTCTTCTAAGTTTTGAATCTCAGCTGCAGATTTTATTGAATTATTTACAAAAAGAAATAATATCAGTTATATTATAGTGCTGTTTGAGAAACAGCTTATAAACAGTATCAAATCCAGACTCAAACAAAAGGAGGGGGCCAGCGGTAAACAGTACCAGCTAGCCCAGAATGAAAAGGCGCTTATCTTTGTTGCAAAACTAGATGGGGGTCTGGCTGCCTTGGGGTCTTCCCTAAATCCACTACTTATAAAAACCTACGGATATGATCATCCCGGAAAACAAAAAGTGCAATAGTGTTTGACAACTTCAGCAATAAAACCTCTTCATTTCCGACAGGTCCCCCATTGACGAGTAAAATCGTGTGGCGTTAGCCAGAGTAAACTCTATAAAGTCCCTCTTGGTAGTGAAAGGCTTAAAAAAAATCATTTGTAACCTGGAATAAAACTGATAATATCATGATAAAGATCAAGTCAACTGAAGTAAGCAGTTGTGTCCAACTTTAAGGACATGTTGTCTGATGAGCAGTTTAAGGGAATTACCAGTAAGTCTTTATAACATAAAAACAATATTTTTCATATAGGTGTTCCGTTAATATCTCTCGAATTGCAAATTCACATTTAGTTAAACATCCAGACTTTTCGAAATATTGTAGTTTGAATGCCTTTTCTATTCATATCTTTCAGTGATTTCTCAAGAAACCTGGTCACCTTGGAAGTCTACAGTAGTGAAACATGCTTTATTGGAGTACAGAGTACTGGCAGTGAAGCCATCTTATATCACCTGTGACGCATGCTGGGTGCTCACTGACCTACACCGGAGGCAGCTAGCTTGTTCTCAATAAGTTGGTGTTTGTTGCTAATATACTTTCCCCTCACTGATCAACCTTGTAAATCTTATAATATTTTGATTCAAAAACAAAACGAAATTCAACAACGATTTGAACAGTAAACTGATGATGTGCTATGTGGACCTGAAGCTAATAATGTCAATACGGATACTTTTCCTCCAGGTTAAACAACACATCAGCAACAACATTTTCTTTAGTGGTTATCGGAAGCACATTGAAAACCTGGCAAAAATTATACATTCAACATACGGTGCTTACCCGTACTAGAAGCGTTTGGAAGATTGATAAGATAAGCACATACGGCCTGCCAAAGAATAGAATAACACAAGATAAAAACACTGGATAACATATGCCTGTTAAAGAGAATTTCAACTATAACTGTGCTCAGCTACGGTGAAAGAAAGAAAGAAAGAAAGAAAGGAAGAAAGAAAGCTTTTATGTCAGTTGGTAATGAATTCCACAGCATTCCTCCTCTAATGAGAAAGACCCTTTATAATATTCTGTTTGTGGAATATAGTTCAGTGTAACATTATATTCCGTATTTCTTAACTTAGACTTATAAGGGTTATTCTGACATGCATTTGAGAAAAGATCACCTCAGTAACTTGGTACATTTCGCCGGATTCACTCTATTATACATTAACCCTTTCCTTACAGTAGGAGTCCCCAATTGACGAGTAAAATTATCTGGTGTTAGACGGAGTAACATCTGTAAAGTGGGTCTTGGGAGGGCAAGGGTTAATATGCTTAAGTGCCTTTGACGCCTCGAGGAAAGCTCTTCCCAGTTTCATTCTTTAAGTATTTGTTTTGAACGCACGTCATAACCTTGGAAGGTTACTACGCGCGCAGCACGATTCTGCAATTTCTGGAGTCTGGTAGCAAGACCCTGATCTAAATTGTCCCAGACAACATCACAGTAGTCAAGCACAGGCTATGTAAGAGATTTGCAAATTGTATCTAGAACATCTTACGATCCATAATCACGTGCTTGTTTAAGACCACCGGTGATCGACTTACCTTTGAGCAAAGTTCCTGGGTGATGCTCGTTCCAGTTAAGCTCAGTTTTCATGTAAGTAAATTCCCAAAGATTTAGTTATTCGGACGCGTTTCATTTCATTGTTTCCAATCTTCCAATAAATAAGCGAAAGCTGATGATGATGATTAGGTGAGGATCGCGTCTTATCGATGGTGGTAGTGAGTGTGTGTGTGTGTGTGTGGGAGAGGGGGGGGGGGGGCTGTGACCAGTTCAGTGACAGTAAATTAAGAATGAAAAGCCAGAATTGCTTGGCTTACCAAAATCAAGGAAATCTTCAGGGACATTGTGAGCGGCTTATCAACTGGACCTGTAAAAGAATAAATCAGGAATAATGCTTCTTCAAAACAAATTTTCCAATTTTTTACATTTCAAGAGTCTAGTTTGCGATATTTTATAGAGTACAGTGTACATCTAATGGTTGTAAGAGAGGCAGATGTTTTCTGGATATATGCAGCATTGACAACCTTTAGACACAGTACCAATAAGAATATCGGCAAACTGAGCCTCCTGGTTCAGTGTTATTCTGATAAACTTACCCGACACGGATATGACGGTCTCAAGTGACAAAACGTGATGAGAATAAACTTCATTGGTTTGCTCTGTCTTTATTACCCAGGGGGTTACTTTAGATTGAAAGTGGCGGGATGATCGAATGGGGACAAAGATCAAAACCCAAAAACAACCTTGGGTCTTAAAGCGCAACCTCAAAAAATCTCCTAAACCAAACTTAAACCCAAAACAATCCCATGTTCCATTTTTTGAACCTGAAAAATAACAAAAGAGGTTCAATAATAATTATAAAGAAAAGCAGTACAAGTCGAAAGTTCGTGTTTAATTATTCATCATGGGGACTATCTGAACTTTCTCAGATTTCGTAGTCATTCTTAAAAATACAAAGGATGTAACGCAACACGATCCTAGCGATAAATCGAATATCTGAAGCTTTTATCAACAAGTTTGCATTACGTACTAAATGCATCACATTACATACAGCATATTAAATTTTCACCGTGAAATTGGCATTCAAGTTTCGCTATCCCAAAAAATCCCTACTAAAGTGAAGCCTCATAAAAAAGTAGTTCCCATAATTCTCTTATCCCTGCCCCCCTCCCCCAACGAATCCGGCCAAGTCGTCTTTCGAAGCCCCAAAGTTCCTTCGATTATCCTTATCACTTCCGATTTGGAGTAAGCCCCGGTCTTTTAAAATTACTACCGTAACGATTAACCGAGCGTTAAAGCTCAGCCTGTTAATGTTACTGCATTATTGACCAAGCTCGATGATGTGTACTAGTACTCTCACTCCCGCCCGATAGGAAAAGCTGTATGTATCAGGAAATTTTGAAATATAACAAGCGGTATTTATCCCAGACATCCAGCAAGCAGAAACCATGTTATCATTTGTATATACTACAGGGAAAATAATCCTTTCGTACGCTAAGTACCTTAGCGTGGGCGGACAGCAAATTCAAGTTGCCTTCAAACTGTTCAAAGCTTCAAATTGAAACGCTACCGAGATTTCAGCCTTACCAGAGCTTAGCAACAAAAGCAAAAGCTCTTCGCGTTCTCTTTGTCTAGTTTTCTGGGAGGTTTGAACTAGAATTTCATCGAAATATAAACGTTTTCGCCATAAAGAAACTGGATCCGAGTGTACTGCTTTCCTGGCGTCCATGTTTGTTTTTCTCAAAACGCGATTCCAAGTTTGAAATAACTACCACTGCCTAAACCCATGAAATTGTAGAAATTTCTTCGCCTGTAGAACAAGTTAAACATTGCATAAATAATTTAACTGGAAAGGAAATTAATCTGGAGCAGGAGTAATATCGTCTTTTGTAACTTGAGTAATAATTATGTATTGAAGTTCACCGTTTCGAAATTCCTCATGCATAATTCCCTGCACGCAAAGCCGCACTCAGAATAGCGGTAAGTATAGGTGATAGCGTGGTTTCAAGGGATAGTTGGGATAATATCGTGAGTTAAATTTCAGAATATTTCCTTAGTAAAATAATATTTGGGGAATTTTCAAATGTACAAAGCAAATATCCCTTGAAATAAAAATAATCCTATCTTGGAGTACCTTCAGTTGAGAGGACTGCAATTCGAAGCATCACATTGAAACGTTGCTGAGTTTCCAACCTTTGCACAGCTGATTAGCATCAATAACAGCCGTTTGCGTTCACATTGGTGTAGTTTACACAGACATTTGACGCAGAATTTCATCGGCATATAAACTTCAGTCTTCGCTATACAATGGTAGGGTAGTGCCATATTTGTTTTTCTCAAGCCCGGGCTTACATGACAAATTCCAAATATAGAAACTGAAATACCCACATGTAGGTATTTCAAAGTATTTGAGTTAAATACCGCTCGTCTAAACCAATCAAACTGAAGAAACGTTTTTGCCTGTAACAATTGATGATGATAAACACAAGAATTTCTGTTCCTTAAACTGTTAAAATAAAAAACGGTGACAAATCTGATTTAACACCACTATTTGTATCGTCGATGACTCTTGCTTTTTCTTGCTTATTTGTAATTGACCGACTGATGACTCTTGCTTTTCACAATTGTAGGGGAAGCATGTGCACAACTCGCTCTTTAGCTTCCTTTAATTCGCAGAAGGCTTAAACGTAAAGCGGCTGACGTAATACAAATCAAGGTAATTGAAACTTTTAAAAGCTCTTAACCACGAAAGCGACATTGGACCACCGACAGACAAAACTTAGATGCACCTAAAGTCCTATCAAGCTTCAAGTCATGATCACTTGGGCTAGCTGAACAAATATAAACACTACAATTGTACTTGAACTTTTAACATCATCATACTGATAGAGAGGCAAGTTTTAAATGACTAATACATTTTACAGCATTTTCTTGAAGACAAGCAAGGATTTAGCTCGGCTGACTAATTAAATTTAGGAGACGCAGCCTTAAGGTGGGGCGCACCAATTTTCTTCACATAAACAGTCTTAAGTTGGGCACAAAATTTCCTTCACATGAACACTCCCACCCCAGGTGCCGCAGGTGAAACAAACAAGTAAATTTACTTATCAACTTACCAAATGCTAAATCGTAGATGAACTGCTCTATCCTCACATTAAGGCTGACGGTCGTACACTGGAGTGATTGTAAACGGAGGGCCTATTTATGGCAAATTTTAATGCATAATTAACGGAAGTATTTGTTTACAAATTATTGAAATACATTTAATTTTAATTAGTCACGTAGTTCCCTTTGAGCAAAACGGGGAAGTATTGACGTGAGCTTAAAAGAGAAATTCCTCTCCAACTGGCATTATTAGACAGGGAAGTAAAAGCTGGATAAAACGAAAGCAGATTACTCCCCAGTTTGTTCGCGGAGAATGCATACAAACAAGTGAGAGTTGTCTGCTTACAAGTAATTTTACTGATACCTAATTAATTTCAGGGTTATTTTTAATTTTACAAAGGCGCAATGAACTGTGCAAGCCAAGACTAAACATAACCGTTTGGAAGTGATCCCACCGATGATTTCTAGAAGGTCATTTGCACTATAATGAGGTTGGGTACTTATAACAAAAGCGTACACCACGAAGCCTCCAGCCCAATAAACTGTTTTGAAAAGCCAATGCAATGCCAAGCACTCTTTAATCTGAGCAACGCTCTTTTCCCTCAGATTTCTCTCTTTCTAGAAAAAACATTCTCCTATACAGAAAAAAATGCATACTAGTCACAAGTGCTACCATGTGCTTAACCGTAGTGTCAGCTATATTCACACTATGTTGGATAACTATGAAGCCCCTGATTAGTTTTTCCCCCCCCTAAAGTCATAATTTGCTAGCAAGTTTTTCTACAATTGATACCCACTTTTCACTTGTAGCAAATTTTTAATTCAGACAGAAGAAAAATATATGAGATTTTTCTGTCATTTCCGATTTTATTGTCTCTGACTTTTAAACGATTCGTCAGCATAAGCGGCATTTTCGTATCTCTCGGCAGGATGCTGAGGACAATAAGGTGTGAGTATTATCATTATTTTCGGTACCAAATTAGCATTTTAAGATAAGCTCAAGAACTACAATGACAGCGTCTTTGACGTCAATGACCGTGAAAAGCAGAAGTCTCTTTTGAAGTCCACCGAAACTCAGTCAGTTGTGCTTTGGCGGTTGGTTCAGGCTACCAACGGCAGCGTTTTAAATTCATCGCCTTCAACCCTAAAGGTGGATTTCCACTGTCGCGTAATTTTACGTGCGTACGGTCCCGTAACTTTACTGGCCTAACGTGCGTAAATAGAATAGTTGCATACACAGCCATAAAACTTGTTATGTCGCAGGATTTATGCTTATGCAGATATCCCGCACCTGTCAAGTGACCACTCGGTTGATGCGTAAACAGGACCGAACAATTGTTCCATTTTGTGTCGACTAACGTGTGCTATTATGAAAGCCTAAATAATAAACTTTCTTACTCAGTCTGCGACAACAAAGATTTACCTCGCGACCATCAGACTACTCTGTTCTCACCAGTTCCATAAGTACCATTGATATTAGCGCTTTCGCGCTAGTCTTAAAATCCGAGTCAAAATAAATAAAGTTTATAAATGATGAAGTACCTCATGCATGAGTAGATGTGTTTCTGAAGCGTATGAAACGCCATGTATAAGGAAGTGTTAAGTTTTCTATGACTTTCAAACGGCAAATATTGTTTCTTCAAAGAATTATTCCATTTTGTGTGGACTAATGAGCTCACGAAAGCCTGAAGCCCGATATGACAGTGGGGAGTGTAACAATACATCTCAATTTGCAATTTTATTTTGTTATGATTGAGTTTTAATGAATACTTTATAGAAACATTTTTTGCATGTACTAAAATCTTTTCTCTCAGGATACTGAAGCCAATAAAGTGCCAGTGCTATTATTAATTTTCTACTAATCAGCGCTTACTAATTAACTTTTCAAGATAAAGTCAACGAACTAAAAAGGCAGCGCCTTCAATGTCAATGATTGTGAAAAGCATAAGTACTTTTGAAGTCTATCTGGGATTTAATGCTCGCTCTACGAATGGTAATGTAATGGGATTTATATACCGCATTTTCTATATATATATATATATATATATATATATATATATATATATATTCAAATGCGGTTACATCATCCAACCCACCCAACCCATGAAATCACGAAATAGCACAAAGACCAGACCAGCACACCGGGAACTCCATGCCCCTGCTCTTTCCGATTAGTGTGTGGGTTCTTTAACGTCCCACAAGGTTATGAACATTGAAGTGTTGTGAGACGGGGCCTCCGGTTTATCGTCCTTATCCGAGAAGACTAGAAGTCTAACAATTTGCAGATGTCATTACAAAGGCAGCACTTTCTCCTCAGTTATTTAAAGACCCTGAGTGTTGGTCCGGACGAGGATTGAACCCACGACCTCCCGCACGGTTGTCCGATGCTCAACCAACTGAGCCAACCGGTCGGCGGTCAAACTCAGGCAAGTTGTGCTTTGGCTTGGAAAAGTCCAACGCCGTTAGAAAGCCATAAAAAACGTATTAACTATTCCACATACAAATCGTCGGTACCGAGTTGTTTGAGTTTCACATACGATTTAAATACATACGCATATCTACTCATGCATAAGGTAAATCTCCGTGGCTGCAGAAGAGTCTCAGTCTGTATGATGGCTTTTTTTGATGGCTTCTTATTTTTTCGTATAATACCCTTAATTTTGGCTTTAGTCTTCCAGGTATCGAAAATGAGATCCCTGACTCCAATTTTTTGTTAATAGAACAGATAAGCATCCTAAGTAAAAGTGTTTGCAAAGTTTTAAAAATTAAATTCCGACTGGTAAGTTCTCAGCCACCCCGGCTTAATAAAGTTTTTGAAGAATGCTTATCATTTTCCGTAATGAAAACAGGGTAAACTTGCTCGTTTTCGAATTATTAGGGACTAAAGACATGCAAAATTAAAGGTGTTTTGGTAAATTTACCGCTTGCCATCGTAACTTTTTACGCCAGGGGTAATAAGGGAATTTATTGTAACTATAATTGGTGTTTCATGTGATACCATAATATCCCCAGTAAGGGACAAATTGTTCACTGAACTTTCCATGACTAAAATCGATGATTTATTTTTATTATCGATGTATGGCTATCGTAGCGTTCATAAGGCAATCAATCAATAAGGCAATCGATGGTTTGATGTATTGTTACACCCCTACTGTTTAATTAGACTTCAGGCATTCGTGATGTGCGCGCTTTTGTTACCCCATTCGTATACAAAAACATGGAACAATTCTTCGGCACGTTTACTCCAAAATTATTATATTTAGTTTAGAGTCACAGTTTGGTGCTTTTTTTGAAGGAAAGCCCGTTCCTCAAAGGCGACCAAGCATAAGCACAAACTGAACATGGGAGTGCAGTGTCAAAGGTGTCTTCGTTTGAGACGTGCTGGACATCAGCATAAGTGTTAGGCGTAAACAAGTTTTAATTCCAGTGCAAGTCGATGAAACCACAGATATGTATTAACACTTAAGCATATATCGAGCAACTTTCTCTGAAAAGGCACATGTACTACTTCCTTGTTTTCTCAGTTGAAAAAATGGTTTACCACAATTTATCATTCTTTTCTGAATAAGTATTATCCTGCACTGATTACAATCTAGTTTGGACTCAAGACCTTACTTGTAACCAAAACATATTCTCTCAGCACAAGTCTTTTCTAGGCGTTTGAAATAACTTCTACCAAAACTCACACAGCAATTACGGACGACACGAAAAGTAGGTCATAATCGCGGGTGATCACTGTCGTCAAACCCCATTGAAATATACAGAATCAGCGACTGGTACACCGAGGCAACCCGGCATATTTACTCATGTGTTACACTCGGTCTGTTATCTAATCGACGCCAAATTGACTTTGCGCTATGTTTTCGATTGTTTTGAAGGAACGGGAAACTAAGAAGACAATGAAATTGAGGCATCACTCACAAGAGTAGTGGCATAAGCAAGTTACTTTTTGACATGAGAAGAGGGTGCAAAAAAGAGTGAAGTGAGCCGAAAGGAAACACCCAATAGAAACATCGTTCTAGTAATCTGATTATCATTATGCTTGTGTGCTATTATGAAAGCCTAAATAAATCATCATCGAGGATAACTTAAAACTTTCTTACTCAGTCTGCGACAACAAAGATTTACCTCGCGACCATCAGACTACTCTGTTCTCACCAGTTCCATAAGTTACCATTGATATTAGCGCTTTCGCGCTAGTCTTAAATCCGAGTCAAAATAAATAAAGTTTATAAAAGATGAAGTACCCTCATGCATGAGTAGATGTGTTTCTGAGCGTATGAAAACGCCATGTATAAGGAAGTGTTAAGTTTTTTATGACTTTCAAACGGCAAATATTGTTTCTTCGCATCCTTTCACGGAACAAACAGTGACAATTTGGGGAGATTGGAGTGTATGTGATGGCATCAGATACTTTTTTAATTTTTAGAGACAGTGTGTTAAGTGCGCCGTAATGGGTGTTGGTGATTGGCTCACTTTAAAATAGGAAACAAGAAATCGTATACTACTTGAAAACCAAGCCCATGGATTTTGGTCTTGCTCTAACGTTTTTGCATTTAGGTATGATTTTGCTTTGAGATTAATCCTCTTCGTTCCTGGTGGAACATAGATCTCCCACTTACGCTCACCCCTAACCCTGTTGCTTGCAGTCCGCTTTGCCCGTACCGCGTGAGTCGTCTCTCCTCCAACTCTGCCATTCTCATACTCCTCCGTGTGCGATAGGGTCTCCCTCTCTTTCGATTCCCCCGTGGGTTCTACTCTAGTGCTTTCTTGGGTACGTGCCCACCTGGTTTCCTCAGAGTGTGGCCAATCCAACCCAAGTTCTTTGTTTTATCTCCTCCTCTATCGGTCGCTGCCCTGTTTGTTTCCAAAGCTCCTAATTGCGGATTATCTTAGGCCACCACATACGGAGGATGTTCCTCATGTTCTTATCGATGAAAACTTGCAACTTTTACTTCAGTGCCTTGTGAGACAACAAGTTTCAGAACCCTGCAAGAGGCACCGGCTACACATTTGACCCAAAGACTCGCAGGTTCGTCCTTTGTTGTTAGTGCCGTAGACCGCCATATTGGTCCTCAGCATCGAGAGAGTGACTGTTTACAAAGTGTAGGATTTATTTACTCAAGACAACAAATCACAGGCTTAACTTCTAACACACTCAAAACAGGATGATATCGTATCGTATATCGTAAATAGAAGGTTAACGTGAATCGTGGTGAAGCGACGAGAATCGACGCTAATCGTTGGATCGTACGGTTGAGCGAGCGATTGAGCGAGCTATCGGTTGAATGATCTATCGGATGAGTGGTTCAACTGGGAAATAAAACAAAGAAAACTAGTTACAAACGACTACATAAAGAATACATCGACAAGAAAAACTAAAGAACCGAAAACCACTTACAGATTTTATGCCATGTCGTAAAGAAGTGAAAATATTAAACTAGAACGATAAATGTCTTGGAATCGACGAGTTACTTTCAAAAACAGTTCGAGCACATGGTCAAGCGAGACTAATGCCCCGTTCACACCAAAGCTTAAACATGTTTAAAAGCTGTTTAGTTAACACGGTTTAAAATTATTTTCCTATAAAAGCTGCTTACTGATGTTTTTGACTACAAATTCAGCGCAAATTAAAGAACATGTTAAGTTCATCTAAATCCTGCATAAAAGCCTGAGTTCAGTTTTTCTTTAACGGTTTTCATTTTTTTAAACTTGGTTTGATTAAACATGTTTAGTTGGTGTGAATGGGGTATAAGATGCCTAGCGAGCTCGGTTACCAAGCGTAGGTAACGCAACAAGTAACGTAATCAACGTATTGACCGCAACATTCCGGCCCCTAAAATGTGAACAACCGCAGAACATTTTACTACAAATCTAGGTCAAAACGGGATTATATCTTCGGGACTATAATTATCTAAACTGTTCAGTGTTCGCGACCATCCCTTTCGCTGGGTCTTGTGAGATCTCCACTGACTCAACGAGAACAATCTATCCGGTGGGACGCTCAAGCATGGAGGTGCTGGTCCTCACTGTAACACTTCTTACACGACCATCATGGCTGTTCTTGTGTACTTCCACGACGCGACCAAGAGCCAAGAAGAACGAGGAACGCTATCGTCCACCACAAGAACAACGTCGTTAACAGCAAAATTCCTGGATGGATCGATCCACTTCTGTCTTCCTGAAGCTGAGGTAAGTATTCCCGTATCCATCGGCGCCAAAAAACATTAGCCAAATACTAGACCTGGCGCCATCGTCTTCGCACATACGAGTCTTCTTTACTGAAACATCCGGGTGGAAGCTTTGGCCAGAACGCAACAGGAGAAGATGATTTGGAGAAAGCGCTTCCAAATCTGACGGGTCGTCTGACGACTTCGTTATAGGGCGCCCATTGACTATAGACTCTACTT
>CAOKRL010000030.1:0-34483 GCA_948470475.1 Galaxea fascicularis
TAAGCAAATTCGTACTAGATTTACAATGAAAATAATCTGTTGATACTGTTTTTCAAAGATACCCATTAATTGCTAAGCTTAGTTGATGGTAAGGCCGGACATGTCTATAACCTTTCATGATCATCACCTCTACTGTACTGTTACTTTAGGTAAATAGGCTATTTATTTTTTATAACAAAGACTGCTTAATTTCCTCCATCCTTAACGGGGCTCGCAATCTACAGCCTTAACAAGCTTTTAATTTTAGTAACTAAATTTTATAATAAAGCTTGCCGTTTAGTTGTATACTTTTCTCCGTTTCGATCTTCACGTCCTCCATTTTGGATTTTTCTGCGGATTACCGCTGAAAACTCGTTCCAAGACTCCCGTTCCCGGTTCCCTGTTCCCTGTTCCCCGTTCCCCGTTCCCCGTTCCTCGTTCCCGCTTTTAGTAACATTCCTTTTTAAAACTTTGGATCTGTCGCGTCTGTTCCCACCACCAAGTTAAATTTAAATTTCATTGGCTTTGAAAATCACAAATCGAAATTCTTTGTTGAAAAATCTGTCGCTGATTGGTTAAAAAAGCGTGGGTGGCCCCGGTTGAAGTCGTTGCACTGTAATAAACTCTGTTAAAAGCGAGCCACTGGGACGATCACGATACCACCGAATGATATTGCTATCTCCTTCCCCATTCTTTGGTAAGGATTCTAGAAAAGTTTCCCATGACCAAGGAAAGTGATGTTCAGGGAGTCCTCTCTATGCCATAATCACCGTTAGAGACAAACCGATTCGCATGTAGAAAACAGAGAAGAGATGCTATTTTCAATTGGTAAACGAAAATCGCAATGAGAAAACAACAAAATTGAACGTGAGCAACTCCTGTATTGTGAAACCAAAGAAGACGCAGAAGTCATTTTGATCGTCACGTGACGTTCACGAACGTCACAACTTTTTGACATCAAAGCGAGGGCACGCGTAATGACGATCACAGCGACGTTGCAAGGACAAAATTTTTTCGAATTCCCCAGAGTTTCGCACAAGAATCTCGTTGACCTATCTACGTTCTTTAAACATATTTATCCAAAAATTCGCTTCCGAAGACCTTGCTACCACGTAAGGTGACCTTCACAAGAGGTTATAAATTCTTCTACGAATCGTACATTCCCGACGTCGAAGGTACGGTAAGTTGTTGCTTGCATTGAGTAATCGTTTTCCTTTCTTGTCATAATAAATCCCAAAAGTTTTCATTTTTCACAGTCATGATTGTTAAGAACGACGACGGAATTACAGTTCGAGCGAATTCCTACAGAAGCATAAAACTGAAAGAATTAAGACGCGCATAAGCTTCACTTTGTGTATTAATAAGCGGGAAAGAGAAGTCGCAGTTGAATCGTTCGCACTGAGTTGTGCGACTGGTTTATAGGGCCTATGTCTTGATGTATACGGTGGCTCATTACCAGATGCTGGAACTGAAAAGTGTGCCGCCAGTTGTATCGAAACCTCTAAACCACAGGTAAAGGTTTAAGTAAATTTCCAAAATATTACTACGATTATCACTTGAGTTTGGACCGAGACAAGTTTGGCGCCCAAGTTTTGCCATTGAAACCACATTGCTGTCAAGGGAATTCCTAATAGGATCCATTGGCAACTTTTCGGGCTAACATGTTAACATAAGACTGATGCAGATATTACAGACCAAAAAGTAGCTAATGAATACTATTTGCTTTCCCCTTGCAATTGACAACAACGTGCCTTCAACGCCAAAACTTGAGCGCCAAACTTCCCTCCGTCCAAACTCGACTGATAATCGTAGTAGCATTTACGATGGTCTGGTGTCTCATACGGTGTACGATGAAGATCATTACAATTTTACAACAACTTGATTCTTTGAAACAAAACTTGATTCTTTGAAACGCAAACTTGATTCTTTGAAACAAAACTTGATTCTTGGAAACGCAAACTTGATTCTTTGAAACGTAAAACTTGATTCTTTGAAACAAAACTTGATTCTTTGAAACGTAAAACTTGATTCTTCGAAACGCAAACTTGATTCTTTGAAACGTAAAACTTGATTCTTCGAAACGCAAACTTGATTCTTTGAAACGTAAAACTTGATTCTTTGAAACGTAAAACTTGATTCTTCGAAACGCAAACTTGATTCTTTGAAACGTAAAACTTGATTCTTCGAAACGCAAACTTGATTCTTTGAAACGTAAAACTTGATTCTTTGAAACGTAAAACTTGATTCTTCGAAACGCAAACTTGATTCTTTGAAACGTAAAACTTGATTCTTTGAAACGTGAAACTTGATTCTTCGAAACGCAAACTTGATTCTTTGAAACGTAAAACTTGATTCTTCGAAATGCAAACTTGATTCTTTAAAACGTAAAACTTGATTCTTCGAAACGCAAAACTTGATTCTTTAAAACGTGAAACTTGATTCTTGGAAACGTAAAACTTGATTCTTTGAAACGTGAAACTTGATTCTTCGAAACGCAAACTTGATTCTTTGAAACGTAAAACTTGATTCTTTGAAACGTGAAACTTGATTCTTCGAAACGCAAACTTGATTCTTTGAAACGTAAAACTTGATTCTTCGAAACGCAAAACTTGATTCTTTGAAACGTAAAACTTGATTCTTTGAAACGTGAAACTTGATTCTTCGAAACGCAAACTTGATTCTTTGAAACGTAAAACTTGATTCTTCGAAACGCAAAACTTGAATCTTTCAAACGCAAAACTTGATTCTTTGAAAACGTAAACTTGAATTCCGCAAAAGAAACCGATCACGTGATACTTAACGCTTCGCCGCCAAGGCGCCATAGTTAGTCAGCTGTTACTCACTGCTGTCACTTCTCCTTCGTCCATTGATCATGGCGAAGGATTTGGAGGGCAAGTGGCGAGGAGGATGCAGAAACCATCCCTCAAATCGGTTTGGTGCGTGTGGTTTATTTCAAAGGGAAGCTGGATCGAGTAAATGCGGGAGTTGCGGCTGTGTTGCTCGTTGTCATGTAAGTTTTTGTCGACTTTATTACATCATTCATATTTGAGCTTTAAGCCTAAACGGGAAGAAGCCTAATAGCTAGCTTATTTTATTCAGTTAAGCTCAAATTAAATCGGCGTCCTTTGTAGAACAAGGAATCTTAGTCGGGGTCAGATCAAGCTGAAATGAAATGAAGAAATTCATTCAGTCTTCCAGAGATTTTACAACCACTCTTGGCATCACTGCGTTAAAGTTAAGGTGATGTTTTATCTATGAGCTGTGCGGAAATCTTGCCCAATTAACAAATAAAAAAGCCTTAAAGTCTGTGCTTTGTTCGCTTTGTTCTGTTTCATGATATAGCTCGCGCCTCTTTTCCTTGAAATCGAGCCATTTTCCTGCTGTTTCACAATCATTAGAAATCTAACCTGATCACGAAATGAATAAAGGGGGTAGTTTCGAAAGAAACTGTGGTGCTACTTTCGTTTCGATGGTAAACTTTTCCCATGAGAAAGGGAAAAAAAAAAAAGGGCAGCCTGCGACAAGTTTTCCATGCACGGAGCGTCTTCCGCCCTACACTGTTTGGATTGACAATTTTCAAAATCAGCCAATAAAAATTACTTCCGCTACGGGTACTCGCGAGCTCTCGCTTGCGTGGGGTAGCGTGGAGCTGGATGCCACTTTTTCCTTCGCAAGACATCATGATTTTCGTTAAATTATTGGGAAAACTGACAGTTTTGGCGTCAGAGCAAGCGTTTATTACAAATTTAGTGCATGGTGGCGGGGATATTAATCCGTGTTTGGAGAGCCCACAAGAAGCTCAGCTTTGGGCCTTCGGCTAAATAAACCTCGATTTCAAATACACTTACTTGTAAACAAGGCGAAGTTTTGTTGTTGTTGCTGACATACTGTATATTCCCTTGAGCGTACTCTATTTCATATCGCCCTTTGTTTGTGTATTTGTAAAAACGGGAGAGAGTGTCAGTGTGCTATATGATGTAAGATTGCGTGAGTTGTTGGCATTAGATTCGTGTAAGACTTAAGGTGGCTCTATATAGTATTTGACAAATATTTATCACATAGCACTCGGTAGAAGGGCAATAATAAAAACTTACAGCCTTAGACTATGTATGGAAGACTTTTCCAGAGCCAAAATGTTGTTGCCATGGCAACTACACATAGAAATGCTTGGCTTGTTTTTTTTTTTTAATCTACCTGACTTCTAGACGGTGTTTCTAGGTTTCTACACGGTGAATTTTCTTTGTTTTGGGGGAAACAGAGTCATTATCTAACGAGTTTCACATGACAAAGCTACAAGAAAATCTGTACATAATTTTCGGAAGAATGCGCAATTTTCGTTTTTGACGCGTATTACATTAATGTGTGTATAAAATTTGACGATTTTTTCCTAACAGCGAGAAATGCAAAAATTCTATTCATGTGCCAATTTTGAAAAAAATTCACCGTCTGGAACGCGCTCAATATGCGTAAATTCTTCAAGTTACGGTACTGCGCATGCTCACGTTTGCGCTTTCTTCGCACGTGCAGGGCACGTGCCAGCTGGAAATTAGTCGAGAATTGAAGCTTATTTTTCACCACTACGGCGAAAAGTACACCTAGGTGTTGTAATACTTATGGAAATGCGTTTTAACTTGTGGTTTCCTCCGCTGCTTTGAAGTGTTCAACGATCTTGCCTAAAATACGGGTTGTTGTTGAAAGATGGAGGCATGCAGAGCCAGTACGCCAACAAGCCCTTTTGCTCCGAATTTCTCGAAAACATTCTAAGATCTCGATATGAAATGCCGCTTTCGGCTATTTTTTCAGCAATCTGTTGCTTGATGGGAAATTCCGCGTTTGTTTGATGATAAAGAGTTCCTCGGAACGTCTGGAGGAGTTCGTGGCAACGATCAAGGTATTTCATGTCCTTTTCTGCGTGCTGTGTTGTTTTCTGTCAACATGTCCTCTGAAATGTTCAAATGGGAGTCAAAGACTATTCTTCTTAAAGCTCTAACATCCTCCATTGCATCGTGTGCGGGGAAAGGTTCAAGGAAAAGTGTCTGATAAATGGATTGTTGATTTAATTTAACTGTGGAACATTCCGATGAGACCAGAGAGGGGTGTTTACGTTGGACCGCGAAGTTCTTCATCACAGGGAGAGTGTCAGGAAAGTTTTTCACAAAGTTGATGTCCACCTTGACGAAGAATAGTTGGGGTATCGAAAACCTGAGAGTTGTGGCCGATTAGAACAGTATAAATATTATTATCGCTTTTCACACGCCTGACAGTTTTTTCTAAGTAAGTTAGAAAATTTTCCAATGACTTTCCAAGTGACACAGTTTCGACTGGTTGATTGTCTTTGAACAGGGTCTGACGCCTCTTACTGTTCGGACACTTAAACCATTTACCCTTGTAGCATGAATATCTACATCCTTCGAAGGCAATATATATTCGCTGAAACAGTGCAAACCTGATTGATCAACTGTTGAAAGTTGACATTATCTCTGCGGTTTTTCCAGACGTGTTTGTTTCAATATCGTAAACAACGAAATTGTAAAGATTGATTCTGTCATATGGAAATTTCTCTGCCACTGGTCTGATCGTTAATTCAGGAATGCATGTTTCAACGTTTTTCAGCTCCTCATTTGAAATTTTTAAATTGGTGATGTCAAATTCTTGGATCAGTTTGGTAGAGTTGTTTGGATCCAGGTTAAGTCCTATTCCACTTTGGTATGTGTTTCCTTCCTTAGCTTGTTTTTTACCATCAAGATTTAACTTTTGCCTATGTAGTTGAGCTTTTTCAAAAAACAAACAAACAAAAACAAGTTCAGTACTGTTGTTCTAAGTTATTCGGTTCGCCTTTACAAGTCTCTAGTAATTTGTTATTTATCATGGGGAGGCACATGTTTATAAGCACTGTTTTTTTTATTTTGCATAATATGTGGTATGTGTAAAATGGCAAAACAACTAAACTGAAACTGAACTGAAATCAATGTTGTTTCTCCTTAATTTGTCTTGGGTAGCCTTGTGATCCATCCTTTCAAGGATGCTGATGCAGTGTATACCAGGTTCAATGTTGAGGCTTTCAAGTTTTTGGCTAATGTACTGATATCCAAGGTTTACTTGTGAGATGCCACAGGCGACTCAAAAGTCATTACTTTCACTTGCACCATAGTATCTAATTTTGGGATTTTTTGAGCCTATAACACTGTTTAGGGCCTCATTTCTCTGCGCATTCGACCCAGGTGATAACTTTGCAACTACTATGTCAGTATAATATTCATCAAAAATACTTTTCAAAGCTTTCCTCAAGTCATCGCCATAGAGATCTTTGCCATAGGGTAAGTCAGAGTGTTTATAGTTAACAGGGTCTTTCTTGGCAGTACCACACCAGGATTCATTGCAGTTTTTATGGTTTCCAAACGAATGTGGTAGAATGCTTTTTGAACGGCTGATAGATTTCCCTTATTTTGAGACACACTATAAGTAAAACATTTCACCAAGTAGTTGATAACTTTCTGTGAGAGGGTTGATGAATTTACAAATTTCCCACATTGGCTTAGGTTATACAACCTTGTAGTTAGTAATCTTTTGGCATGCACAATGTCTGTCCACTTTTCTAGAGGATAAGGGACCTTCTCTTTTATATTGTGCAGCTGTTGTGGAGTCTTCATCCCCGACATAAACAGATAATTTGACATTAGAATTTAGGTTTTCATTAAACAAATGGACTGCTGCCATAGGCTCCATAGCTTTTGACGATGCTGCATGATTAAGTCGACAGTTGTGTTGCTTGGCTTCTTTTCCGGTTTTTTTAGCATTTGTGCACACCCTGCAGGATTTTGTTCTCATAGTATAATCCATGACCTTCCCATAAGTTAAACCTATGACTGCAGCATGACTGGTTGACAAGTTATGCCCCTTTCCCCGTTTTTGCCAAGCCTTGTCATATGAGCAGGGGATGCTGATGCAGCCTTGGTCGTCTGCTTTTACACCCTTTTTGATGGCAGCATTTCTTTCTTCTGACGTTGCAGTTTTGCAACTTTTTTTTGTTACTTGCTCTACGGCATGCCCAAAATTATCTCAGTTTCTCTTCTCTTGAAAGTTACTGGATTCATAGAGGGAATATTTAATGTACAAAGTAAATTATTTAGGTGGGTTTCACCGATTCCTGTGTGTAGACACCCAAGAACAGCTCTTTAATTAAAATCATGACTGAGAGGACCTCTTTGGCCGCTCCTGTGTTCACTGGAGGTCTTGACAACATTCTCTGTACTTTAACACACTGCACAGGTAACTGAGAACACTGAGGCTAACCCACATTTTTTTTCTGCTGTTATGTTCCACAATGACAAATTGGCTAAAAATAAAGAGACAATATTGATACTCAGGAAAATCTGATACTTAGTTCAGGCAGTGTGTCGTCTCCTTCAATTTGGAATACATGAGCACAAGTAAGTTTTTGTTAAAACTAACAAAATCTCACAAATGCAGTGAATACAGTTTGAGGTCTGTGGAACTGCTTGTTTGGTCCAAATTTACCAAAACCACTTTTGTTGCTAACAATAGACATACAATTGTGTGATGCTAGAGTAAGGGTAAGGTTTTCATAACTTGCCCAAACATTTAAGGACCAACCCCATGCTTTTTATGGCTGATTGCATATGAGAATTTTTTTTGTCATGTATAATTATTTGAAGATATACATGTATAATCAACCTCATAATAATTCTTTCTTGGAAACCTGTTGATTTTATAGCCTCAAAGTTGTGTGTACTTGCCATAAAACTGAGAATTCTTTTGACTTTTCTTTAGTGTTGATTTTCTTTAGGCAGAAAAATGTTTCTTCTTACCTGCTTTACAGTGCTGGCAAGATTTCAATGAACTTCTTAAAACATCCAAGTCCATAATTCTACTTCCATGTGCAATGCAATTTTCTTTCTTTCTTTGTTTCTGATAACTGGTATGTTTTAACTTTTACGTTTTAAACGTTTGTGCGTTTTACATCACTAGGTTGTAACTGTAACATTCGTTGGAATTTTAAAATAAAATGTGAAGATGTTCAGGTGTGATCATGTTATCACATTATCTAGCAGCGAAATTAAAGTATCAGTTACAGTAAATTCATCCACTGCTTAGCAACTTTTAACTGGATAAAGTATCTGCTTTTTGAGCAAATGTGGGTTGATTTGTCTCCCGGATTAGTAAGGCACATGTGCCCAGCTATACGATTTGAGATTTAAATAAAGTTATGATTATTATTGTTATAGCCTGTGATCAGGCTGAAGAGTGTCAAGTTCCCTTGAGATGTCAGAGCAGATCTTAAATGACATCTGAAAGTCATACTTAATCACACACTCATTTGGTGTGGGTATCCTTCTAAAAAATATGGAGGACTTAGTACCGCCAGAAAAATAATTAATCATAACAAACATTTAGCTAACATTTGCTGCAGTATGTACTGTGCCGGTGTATGACATTTGCAGACTGCAGACTGTAGACTGCACACTGCAGACTACAGTTTGGGTATTAAACTAATGCAGACTAGGTATAAAATGTACATATTTTGTATACTGCAGACTCGGTATAAAATGCCAAAACCAAAACCACCTCTGTCAAAACCTAGATAAATATTCTATTTCTAACCCATGGTAATGTCACGCAGTCGCCTTTCCGAGATCAGCCAAAACATTTGCCGGGTTTTCTTTGGTTCGATTTGCTAGCTTTCATTTAATGCGTCCATTTCTCATCGGCAGATTGAAAATACTGGATGATAAACAGCTTGGTTTCGTGTATTTTCTGGGTTAAATGTTTTATTTACAGCATGCAATGTGTTTTACTTGAAGGGTTCCAGTAAGGGGTTATAACTCCAGCTGAAAGTGCAAGTTTTGCATTCCGCGTTTGCGTTTCCTCGCACTCTTTGCATAGTGTTCATCCTTTTAGCTACAAAAATTTTCAGAAAATAAAAAAAAGCAATTTGAATTACATTTTCTTTTGTTTTTGCATAACTATTATTGGCCCATGAGCATCAATGGGTAATCATGCCCTAGCATTTCCCTACAAGCACAAACTATATAATAAAATTATTTATTTGCAAAGTATTTTATTCCCTTTCATTTTGGATACAAAGTATGAATGTTGATCAAATAAAAATATATATCAAAATATAATTAAAAAGGCCCAACCTGTTCAATGGAAGGACCCTGCCCTGTCTTCTTTGTTGAATATGACAAGCCTTCCACACAACTCCCTACACTAATTCACGTTGTGACTTAACTACATTCGTTTTTGGAACAGGATTCGTTATGCATGTATAATTAATATATGGAGCTGTGCAGAAATCTTTTCTTGTATGTTCCTGTGGTAATTTATACCTGTGTTGGCAGTTTCATAGCATACAAGTGAGAACGTTCAAACTACCTACTGCAGAGCAAGTAACAGTTTAGGGAAACTCAAAAGGTGGTTTTGGTGGATGGTGGATGTCCATCTGCCAAAACCACTTGTCCAAGTAATTCGAATATGTAGTACTCAAAATGTAACTTAAACATTCCTCACTGTGGCCCATCACAACAACAAAAGATCTGGATTAGGACGATGAAGTGGTTCTGGTGGCTGGCATCAGCGACATCAACCAGCACCACCAAGCCTATCGATCAGTTTAAAATAACACAAAGTACATGCATACATTTATTGAGTTCTTTAATACTCACCAAAAACAGCCAAATTCATCGAAAGAAGCATAAACAGAGCGAGAAAATTAACAATAAAGCCGTGAAAACAGTCGGTCTCGACTGTCTTCGCTTTCTCTTATTTATGCATAAGGCGTCACGAAAGCAGTCACGAAGTGTGTCTGAATTCAACCTCAGTCTCTCTCGGCAAAGGTGGTTCTAATGCCGACTGTTTTGCACTTCGCTAACAGATGTTTTTTATTAGGCAATTTTCGTTTATTTAAGATAACGTGGGCTTTTAAGTTTTTTGTTTTGTTACGTGATTTGATCGATCACGCGAGTTTCCCGCCATTTCAGACAAATCGTGATTAGCCAATCAGATTAGTTCAGGTTCGTGACTAAGGTTAAAGTAAGCACTGGTTGGGAATCGAATATCACATTTAAAGAACAGCTTTATCGGAAAAGTGTGTTTTACGCCTTTGAGCAAAAGCAGGAAAATTGTTAGTCTTAAGCGGGATAACGCCGTACAGAATTGTAAGTATATCGATATTACATTCTAAAGCTTTCTTGTTTGTTTTCGTCTTATTCGATTTTTAAGTCGTTATATAGGAGGCCCACACGTGTATTTTTCGCTTTCAGTTGACTAGCTAGCGTGTGCAAGAAAAACTTGCTGAATAAACTAGTCCAAAAACATTGGTAGATCCTGAGGACTCTATTTTCCCGGTGTATCCTCAAAATCAATAGTGCCCTAAACCGTGGTGCGAAACACCGACCGTTTTGCCCGACCGTTTTAAAATTGGTGTTCTCAGTTCCACGGGGGCATTCCATGCCATTTACGACCATTTACGCGCATTTTGTTTTTTCAGTAGCAATCGTAAACCTTTCAGAAATTTGATTTCATGTATTCGCATTCATCTACCCCGGGATCTACACAAGAAATTGTTTAAATATAAATAATTTTTGCGAAGTCCGAACAAGATATCATGTTATGGGGTTGTTGACATTGAAGATGCAAGTGACAAATCTTCTAACTCCGTTTAAGAACGAAAGAGGCCATGGACTTGCCGCGTAATTTCCCTTATCTAAACATAAAAAAATAACCTCTGACACCCAGGGTAATTTCTCAGTCAGGGAAACAAGGAAAGGCGATTGCGAGACACTAGCGTTGGCTTAAAATATTGAAAATTTATCGTGTTTTTCACAAAGATGGTTTCGGTGTCTGCATTTTATACTGAGTCTGCAATCTGCATTTTATGCCTTGTTTGCATTTTATACCCAGTCTACAATCTGCAGTCTGACGTCTGCAAATGTCATACACCGGTACTGTGCTGTTATTCAACAACTTTCTGGAAAAAGGTTTTGTCCGGGGAAGGGGGGGGGGGTAATCCCTTATACGAGGACGTGCCGCTGGATATGGGGTATGGTATTTAGGCCTCGCCGTCCTAAACAGGGTGCAGGGTGTACAATTTGTCTGTCCTAAACAGGGTATGGTATTATGAGCCGCAAAACTTGATTCTTGGAAACGTAAAGTTGAATCTTTGAAACGCAAAACTTGAATCTTTAAAACACAAACTTTATTCTAAAAAACGCAAAAACTTGAATCTTTAAAAAACGCAAACTTGATTCTTTGAAACGTAAAACTTGATTCTTTGAAACGTGAAACTTGATTCTTCGAAACGCAAACTTGATTCTTTGAAACGCAAAACTTGATTCTTTGAAACGTAAAACGTGATTCTTTGAAACGTAAAACTTGATTCTTTGAAACGTGAAACTTGATTCTTCGAAACGCAAACTTGATTCTTTGAAACGTAAAACTTGATTCTTCGAAACGCAAAACTTGAATCTTTCAAACGCAAAACTTGATTCTTTGAAAACGTAAACTTGAATTCCGCAAAAGAAACCGATCACGTGATACTTAACGCTTCGCCGCCAAGGCGCCATAGTTAGTCAGCTGTTACTCACTGCTGTCACTTCTCCTTCGTCCATTGATCATGGCGAAGGATTTGGAGGGCAAGTGGCGAGGAGGATGCAGAAACCATCCCTCAAATCGGTTTGGTGCGTGTGGTTTATTTCAAAGGGAAGCTGGATCGAGTAAATGCGGGAGTTGCGGCTGTGTTGCTCGTTGTCATGTAAGTTTTTGTCGACTTTATTACATCATTCATATTTGAGCTTTAAGCCTAAACGGGAAGAAGCCTAATAGCTAGCTTATTTTATTCAGTTAAGCTCAAATTAAATCGGCGTCCTTTGTAGAACAAGGAATCTTAGTCGGGGTCAGATCAAGCTGAAATGAAATGAAGAAATTCATTCAGTCTTCCAGAGATTTTACAACCACTCTTGGCATCACTGCGTTAAAGTTAAGGTGATGTTTTATCTATGAGCTGTGCGGAAATCTTGCCCAATTAACAAATAAAAAAGCCTTAAAGTCTGTGCTTTGTTCGCTTTGTTCTGTTTCATGATATAGCTCGCGCCTCTTTTCCTTGAAATCGAGCCATTTTCCTGCTGTTTCACAATCATTAGAAATCTAACCTGATCACGAAATGAATAAAGGGGGTAGTTTCGAAAGAAACTGTGGTGCTACTTTCGTTTCGATGGTAAACTTTTCCCATGAGAAAGGGAAAAAAAAAAAGGGCAGCCTGAGACAAGTTTTCCATGCACGGAGCGTCTTCCGCCCTACACTGTTTGGATTGACAATTTTCAAAATCAGCCAATAAAAATTACTTCCGCTACGGGTACTCGCGAGCTCTCGCTTGCGTGGGGTAGCGTGGAGCTGGATGCCACTTTTTCCTTCGCAAGACATCATGATTTTCGTTAAATTATTGGGAAAACTGACAGTTTTGGCGTCAGAGCAAGCGTTTATTACAAATTTAGTGCATGGTGGCGGGGATATTAATCCGTGTTTGGAGAGCCCACAAGAAGCTCAGCTTTGGGCCTTCGGCTAAATAAACCTCGATTTCAAATACACTTACTTGTAAACAAGGCGAAGTTTTGTTGTTGTTGCTGACATACTGTATATTCCCTTGAGCTTACTCTATTTCATATCGCCCTTTGTTTGTGTATTTGTAAAAACGGGAGAGAGTGTCAGTGTGCTATATGATGTAAGATTGCGTGAGTTGTTGGCATTAGATTCGTGTAAGACTTAAGGTGGCTCTATATAGTATTTGACAAATATTTATCACATAGCACTCGGTAGAAGGGCAATAATAAAAACTTACAGCCTTAGACTATGTATGGAAGACTTTTCCAGAACCAAAATGTTGTTGCCATGGCAACTACACATAGAAATGCTTGGCTTGTTTTTTTTTTTAATCTACCTGACTTCTAGACGGTGTTTCTAGGTTTCTACACGGTGAATTTTCTTTGTTTTGGGGGAAACAGAGTCATTATCTAACGAGTTTCACATGACAAAGCTACAAGAAAATCTGTACATAATTTTCGGAAGAATTCGCAATTTTCGTTTTTGACGCGTATTACATTAATGTGTGTATAAAATTTGACGAATTTTTCCTAACAGCGAGAAATGCAAAAATTCTATTCATGTGCCAATTTTGAAAAAAATTCACCGTCTGGAACGCGCTCAATATGCTTAAATTCTTCAAGTTACGGTACTGCGCATGCTCACGTTTGCGCTTTCTTCGCACGTGCAGGGCACGTGCCAGCTGGAAATTAGTCGAGAATTGAAGCTTATTTTTCACCACTACGGCGAAAAGTACACCTAGGTGTTGTAATACTTATGGAAATGCGTTTTAACTTGTGGTTTCCTCCGCTGCTTTGAAGTGTTCAACGATCTTGCCTAAAATACGGGTTGTTGTTGAAAGATGGAGGCATGCAGAGCCAGTACGCCAACAAGCCCTTTTGCTCCGAATTTCTCGAAAACATTCTAAGATCTCGATATGAAATGCTGCTTTCGGCTATTTTTTCAGCAATCTGTTGCTTGATGGGAAATTCCGCGTTTGTTTGATGATAAAGAGTTCCTCGGAACGTCTGGAGGAGTTCGTGGCAACGATCAAGGTATTTCATGTCCTTTTCTGCGTGCTGTGTTGTTTTCTGTCAACATGTCCTCTGAAATGTTCAAATGGGAGTCAAAGACTATTCTTCTTAAAGCTCTAACATCCTCCATTGCATCGTGTGCGGGGAAAGGTTCAAGGAAAAGTGTCTGATAAATGGATTGTTGATTTAATTTAACTGTGGAACATTCCGATGAGACCAGAGAGGGGTGTTTACGTTGGACCGCGAAGTTCTTCATCACAGGGAGAGTGTCAGGAAAGTTTTTCACAAAGTTGATGTCCACCTTGACGAAGAATAGTTGGGGTATCGAAAACCTGAGAGTTGTGGCCGATTAGAACAGTATAAATATTATTATCGCTTTTCACACGCCTGACAGTTTTTTCTAAGTAAGTTAGAAAATTTTCCAATGACTTTCCAAGTGACACAGTTTCGACTGGTTGATTGTCTTTGAACAGGGTCTGACGCCTCTTACTGTTCGGACACTTAAACCATTTACCCTTGTAGCATGAATATCTACATCCTTCGAAGGCAATATATATTCGCTGAAACAGTGCAAACCTGATTGATCAACTGTTGAAAGTTGACATTATCTCTGCGGTTTTTCCAGACGTGTTTGTTTCAATATCGTAAACAACGAAATTGTAAAGATTGATTCTGTCATATGGAAATTTCTCTGCCACTGGTCTGATCGTTAATTCAGGAATGCATGTTTCAACGTTTTTCAGCTCCTCATTTGAAATTTTTAAATTGGTGATGTCAAATTCTTGGATCAGTTTGGTAGAGTTGTTTGGATCCAGGTTAAGTCCTATTCCACTTTGGTATGTGTTTCCTTCCTTAGCTTGTTTTTTACCATCAAGATTTAACTTTTGCCTATGTAGTTGAGCTTTTTCAAAAAACAAACAAACAAAAACAAGTTCAGTACTGTTGTTCTAAGTTATTCGGTTCGCCTTTACAAGTCTCTAGTAATTTGTTATTTATCATGGGGAGGCACATGTTTATAAGCACTGTTTTTTTTATTTTGCATAATATGTGGTATGTGTAAAATGGCAAAACAACTAAACTGAAACTGAACTGAAATCAATGTTGTTTCTCCTTAATTTGTCTTGGGTAGCCTTGTGATCCATCCTTTCAAGGATGCTGATGCAGTGTATACCAGGTTCAATGTTGAGGCTTTCAAGTTTTTGGCTAATGTACTGATATCCAAGGTTTACTTGTGAGATGCCACAGGCGACTCAAAAGTCATTACTTTCACTTGCACCATAGTATCTAATTTTGGGATTTTTTGAGCCTATAACACTGTTTAGGGCCTCATTTCTCTGCGCATTCGACCCAGGTGATAACTTTGCAACTACTATGTCAGTATAATATTCATCAAAAATACTTTTCAAAGCTTTCCTCAAGTCATCGCCATAGAGATCTTTGCCATAGGGTAAGTCAGAGTGTTTATAGTTAACAGGGTCTTTCTTGGCAGTACCACACCAGGATTCATTGCAGTTTTTATGGTTTCCAAACGAATGTGGTAGAATGCTTTTTGAACGGCTGATAGATTTCCCTTATTTTGAGACACACTATAAGTAAAACATTTCACCAAGTAGTTGATAACTTTCTGTGAGAGGGTTGATGAATTTACAAATTTCCCACATTGGCTTAGGTTATACAACCTTGTAGTTACTAATCTTTTGGCATGCACAATGTCTGTCCACTTTTCTAGAGGATAAGGGACCTTCTCTTTTATATGTGCAGCTGTTGTGGAGTCTTCATCCCCGACATAAACAGATAATTTGACATTAGAATTTAGGTTTTCATTAAACAAATGGACTGCTGCCATAGGCTCCATAGCTTTTGACGATGCTGCATGATTAAGTCGACAGTTGTGTTGCTTGGCTTCTTTTCCGGTTTTTTTAGCATTTGTGCACACCCTGCAGGATTTTGTTCTCATAGTATAATCCATGACCTTCCCATAAGTTAAACCTATGACTGCAGCATGACTGGTTGACAAGTTATGCCCCTTTCCCCGTTTTTGCCAAGCCTTGTCATATGAGCAGGGGATGCTGATGCAGCCTTGGTCGTCTGCTTTTACACCCTTTTTGATGGCAGCATTTCTTTCTTCTGACGTTGCAGTTTTGCAACTTTTTTTTGTTACTTGCTCTACGGCATGCCCAAAATTATCTCAGTTTCTCTTCTCTTGAAAGTTACTGGATTCATAGAGGGAATATTTAATGTACAAAGTAAATTATTTAGGTGGGTTTCACCGATTCCTGTGTGTAGACACCCAAGAACAGCTCTTTAATTAAAATCATGACTGAGAGGACCTCTTTGGCCGCTCCTGTGTTCACTGGAGGTCTTGACAACATTCTCTGTACTTTAACACACTGCACAGGTAACTGAGAACACTGAGGCTAACCCACATTTTTTTTCTGCTGTTATGTTCCACAATGACAAATTGGCTAAAAATAAAGAGACAATATTGATACTCAGGAAAATCTGATACTTAGTTCAGGCAGTGTGTCGTCTCCTTCAATTTGGAATACATGAGCACAAGTAAGTTTTTGTTAAAACTAACAAAATCTCACAAATGCAGTGAATACAGTTTGAGGTCTGTGGAACTGCTTGTTTGGTCCAAATTTACCAAAACCACTTTTGTTGCTAACAATAGACATACAATTGTGTGATGCTAGAGTAAGGGTAAGGTTTTCATAACTTGCCCAAACATTTAAGGACCAACCCCATGCTTTTTATGGCTGATTGCATATGAGAATTTTTTTTGTCATGTATAATTATTTGAAGATATACATGTATAATCAACCTCATAATAATTCTTTCTTGGAAACCTGTTGATTTTATAGCCTCAAAGTTGTGTGTACTTGCCATAAAACTGAGAATTCTTTTGACTTTTCTTTAGTGTTGATTTTCTTTAGGCAGAAAAATGTTTCTTCTTACCTGCTTTACAGTGCTGGCAAGATTTCAATGAACTTCTTAAAACATCCAAGTCCATAATTCTACTTCCATGTGCAATGCAATTTTCTTTCTTTCTTTGTTTCTGATAACTGGTATGTTTTAACTTTTACGTTTTAAACGTTTGTGCGTTTTACATCACTAGGTTGTAACTGTAACATTCGTTGGAATTTTAAAATAAAATGTGAAGATGTTCAGGTGTGATCATGTTATCACATTATCTAGCAGCGAAATTAAAGTATCAGTTACAGTAAATTCATCCACTGCTTAGCAACTTTTAACTGGATAAAGTATCTGCTTTTTGAGCAAATGTGGGTTGATTTGTCTCCCGGATTAGTAAGGCACATGTGCCCAGCTATACGATTTGAGATTTAAATAAAGTTATGATTATTATTGTTATAGCCTGTGATCAGGCTGAAGAGTGTCAAGTTCCCTTGAGATGTCAGAGCAGATCTTAAATGACATCTGAAAGTCATACTTAATCACACACTCATTTGGTGTGGGTATCCTTCTAAAAAATATGGAGGACTTAGTACCGCCAGAAAAATAATTAATCATAACAAACATTTAGCTAACATTTGCTGCAGTATGTACTGTGCCGGTGTATGACATTTGCAGACTGCAGACTGTAGACTGCACACTGCAGACTACAGTTTGGGTATTAAACTAATGCAGACTAGGTATAAAATGTACATATTTTGTATACTGCAGACTCGGTATAAAATGCCAAAACCAAAACCACCTCTGTCAAAACCTAGATAAATATTCTATTTCTAACCCATGGTAATGTCACGCAGTCGCCTTTCCGAGATCAGCCAAAACATTTGCCGGGTTTTCTTTGGTTCGATTTGCTAGCTTTCATTTAATGCGTCCATTTCTCATCGGCAGATTGAAAATACTGGATGATAAACAGCTTGGTTTCGTGTATTTTCTGGGTTAAATGTTTTATTTACAGCATGCAATGTGTTTTACTTGAAGGGTTCCAGTAAGGGGTTATAACTCCAGCTGAAAGTGCAAGTTTTGCATTCCGCGTTTGCGTTTCCTCGCACTCTTTGCATAGTGTTCATCCTTTTAGCTACAAAAATTTTCAGAAAATAAAAAAAAGCAATTTGAATTACATTTTCTTTTGTTTTTGCATAACTATTATTGGCCCATGAGCATCAATGGGTAATCATGCCCTAGCATTTCCCTACAAGCACAAACTATATAATAAAATTATTTATTTGCAAAGTATTTTATTCCCTTTCATTTTGGATACAAAGTATGAATGTTGATCAAATAAAAATATATATCAAAATATAATTAAAAAGGCCCAACCTGTTCAATGGAAGGACCCTGCCCTGTCTTCTTTGTTGAATATGACAAGCCTTCCACACAACTCCCTACACTAATTCACGTTGTGACTTAACTACATTCGTTTTTGGAACAGGATTCGTTATGCATGTATAATTAATATATGGAGCTGTGCGGAAATCTTTTCTTGTATGTTCCTGTGGTAATTTATACCTGTGTTGGCAGTTTCATAGCATACAAGTGAGAACGTTCAAACTACCTACTGCAGAGCAAGTAACAGTTTAGGGAAACTCAAAAGGTGGTTTTGGTGGATGGTGGATGTCCATCTGCCAAAACCACTTGTCCAAGTAATTCGAATATGTAGTACTCAAAATGTAACTTAAACATTCCTCACTGTGGCCCATCACAACAACAAAAGATCTGGATTAGGACGATGAAGTGGTTCTGGTGGCTGGCATCAGCGACATCAACCAGCACCACCAAGCCTATCGATCAGTTTAAAATAACACAAAGTACATGCATACATTTATTGAGTTCTTTAATACTCACCAAAAACAGCCAAATTCATCGAAAGAAGCATAAACAGAGCGAGAAAATTAACAATAAAGCCGTGAAAACAGTCGGTCTCGACTGTCTTCGCTTTCTCTTATTTATGCATAAGGCGTCACGAAAGCAGTCACGAAGTGTGTCTGAATTCAACCTCAGTCTCTCTCGGCAAAGGTGGTTCTAATGCCGACTGTTTTGCACTTCGCTAACAGATGTTTTTTATTAGGCAATTTTCGTTTATTTAAGATAACGTGGGCTTTTAAGTTTTTTGTTTTGTTACGTGATTTGATCGATCACGCGAGTTTCCCGCCATTTCAGACAAATCGTGATTAGCCAATCAGATTAGTTCAGGTTCGTGACTAAGGTTAAAGTAAGCACTGGTTGGGAATCGAATATCACATTTAAAGAACAGCTTTATCGGAAAAGTGTGTTTTACGCCTTTGAGCAAAAGCAGGAAAATTGTTAGTCTTAAGCGGGATAACGCCGTACAGAATTGTAAGTATATCGATATTACATTCTAAAGCTTTCTTGTTTGTTTTCGTCTTATTCGATTTTTAAGTCGTTATATAGGAGGCCCACACGTGTATTTTTCGCTTTCAGTTGACTAGCTAGCGTGTGCAAGAAAAACTTGCTGAATAAACTAGTCCAAAAACATTGGTAGATCCTGAGGACTCTATTTCCCCGGTGTATCCTCAAAGTCAGTAGTGCCCTAAACCGTGGTGCGAAACACCGACCGTTTTGCCCGACCGTTTTAATTAACGCTGTGGCTTTATGGCCGGCAGCCGGCCAAGGTTGTAAAAACACTAAATGGCCGGCAGTCCGAGATTTTTCTAAAAATTGTCGAATCAAAGAACCCTGGCTAAACCAAACCATGGTATTTCGATTAGGAAAAGGCAAGCGATCCTGGAATGATTTTTAGATCTCAAGTCCAGCGCTTGCTTTATGCTGGGCTTACCGTAGGAACCGTAATTTGTGACACTTGAAATTTTTTTCAGGTCGACTTCCGGCCAAGGTTGTAAAAACACTAAATGGCCGGTAGTCCGAGATTTTTCTAAAAATTGTGGAATCAAAGAACCCTGGCTAAACCAAACCATGGTATGTCGATTAGGAAAAGGCAAGCGATTCTGAAATGATTTTTAGATCTCAAGTCCAGCGCTTGCTTTTTGCTGGGCTTACCGTAGGAACCGTAATTTGTGACACTTAGAATTTTTTTCAGGTCGACTGCCGGCCAAGGCTTCAAAAACACCAAATGACCGGCAGTCCGATAAAAATTGTAGAAACGATGGATAAATCCTACAAAACCGGTTGCATAGATGGCTGATCTTTGACAGTTTAAATTGACTGAAATTCTTCGATCTTGTAATTTTTATCGGACTGCCGGTCATTTAGTGTTTTTAACATCTTGGCCGGCAGTCGAAGTGTCACGAAAATACGGTTCGTCAGATAAGCCCAGCATAAAGGAAGCGCTGGACTTGAGATTTAAAAATCATTTCAGGATCGCTTGACTTTTCCTAATTGACATACGATGGTTTGGATTAGCCAGGATTCTTTGATTCGACAATTTTTAGAAAAATCTCGCACTGCCGGCCATTTAGTGTTTTTACAACCTTGGCCGGCTGCCGGCCATATAGCTACAAAAGCTGGTGTTCTCAGTTCCACGGGGGCATTCCATGCCATTTACGACCATTTACGCGCATTTTGTTTTTTCAGTAGCAATCGTAAACCTTTCAGAAATTTGATTTCATATATTCGCATTCATCTACCCCGGGATCTACACAGGAAATTGTTCAAATATAAATAATTTTTGCGAAGTCCGAACAAGATATCATGTTATGGGGTTGTTGACATTGAAAATGCAAGTGACAAATCTTCTAACTCCGTTTAAGACGAAAGAGGCCATGGACTTGCCGCGTAATTTCCCTTATCTAAACATAAAAAAATAACCTCTGACACCCAGGGTAATTTCTCAGTCAGGGAAACACGGATAGGCGATTGCGAGACACTAGCGTTGGCTTAAAATATTGAAAATTTATCGTGTTTTTCACAAAGATGGTTTCGGTGTCTGCATTTTATACTGAGTCTGCAATCTGCATTTTATGCCTTGTTTGCATTTTATACCGGCCAGTCTGCAATCTGCGGTCTGCAAATGTCACACACCGGTACTGTGCTGTTATTCAACAACTTTCTGGGAAAAGGTTTTGTCCGGGGGGGGGGGGATTAACCCCTTATTTGGGCTATACGGGGATGTGCCGCTGGATATAGGGTATGGTATTTTGGCCTCGCCGTCCTAAACAGGGTGCAGGGTGTACAATTTGACTTGCCTCTGTCCTAAACAGGGTATGGTATTATGAGCCGAGAGACTTTAACCCAGACTGCGAGCAGTCTCTTTCTTTTCCTAGCCTGCGAGAAGTCAGGCTGAAAGAACATGTGATCTAGTGGCGAACGACGAGCAACGTGTTTCTTTTCCTGATTTGTATAATATCATTCCTCTTTGATTTGCTAGTAAAAAAATTCACTTTTCTACTGATGTAATGACGGCATTTCGCTACACAAACTAATTAAGAGCTCAATGCTTGATGGCTTTTGTTAAGTTCAAGTGTAGAGACCCAACAACTGGGTTTTCAACGCATCGAGCATGATTTATCTAATTTGAATGGCTTATTAAACAGCTTAAATTCCTGTTGAGCCAGAGAGTGTGTATTTCGTCTCTTGTCCTAAACACGGTCTTGAAATGGAGGCTGTTGTCCCACACAGGGTAGGGTTTTTGGAGTATTTTTGTTCTAAACAGGGTCAGGATTTCAAACCCTCTGCGATCGGTGATCCTAGCGGTGCCTGGTCTCTGTGTGGCCCAATGATTTGTTTTGTTCCCAGTTCACCAAGCTCTTGTTTTGTCCACTCTCCACGAGAATGGGTTATTCTGGAAATGGGTTATATTTGCTAAAGCTGTAGAAATTACACAAAAGCATCTTCTGGATATGGTTTTGCGTATATTCTTGAATAAAATTAAATTTATGACTTATGACATTTTTATGGAAATCCAGGCGGGAGGGGGGTCTTTTGCCTTGGAAATCCAGGTGGGAGGGGGGATCTAGTTCTCTCAGAAATCCGGGAGGGAGGGCAGGGTTAAAAACCTTGCCCATCTGTCAGGGAGGTGTGTATTTTTTTCTGGAATAACCCAATAATTCTATTAAAACGTTTTTAAGTTGTGGAAATTCCAGTTCGAATGTATAAAAAATACGGAATATATATGATCCTTGGCTCATTCCATTGCATCGGTAAATCCCGAACAAAAATTCGTGTTCTGTTTATTCATTACAAATCTTACTTTTCGCTTTTTTGGATCCAAGGCCATGTCTGAATGAAAAATGGTGGGTTCTTTGCCTCAACTAACAGAAGTGTACCAGTGCTCATGTTGCCATTAAACTTAGCCAGTACTTAATCTTTCTGAATCACAGTCACTGTGATTTCTTGCATCAATGGTTTCCAACTTTCATAGAATTTATCCAACGTAAATTTGCTTATAATTTTATTGAATGCAATCTTCCTGCAACGTGTTTGTCTTATAATACATACAGCTGGCATTCCAAGTAGACTCTCGGGGTCAGTCCAAGTTAATCCGACTCAGACTAGTCAGAGTCAGAGTGGTCTGGTCTGGCTTTTGTACCTGCCTTTTACACAACAAGACACAGTGTCAACGCAATCTACGATCAGTGATGCACTTCTGATGCCATTCAGCTTGCACAAGCTGAGAATAAAATTTGCTCAGTTTTACACAAATGGAAAAATATTATCTACAGATGTGGAGGAATATGTCATAAAGCAAAGAAAAATCCTTAACCATGCATTGTTGTGTTATAATTCAAGCAAGGAAGTGACGACAGCACTCGAGTTGATAGAGACACGTGCCTGAGGATTGTGTTTCTTACTACTAATTTTTCGTGCTCTCATCACTTTATTCACATAGGTTCTTCTGGAGAAATGCCAGGAACACATATATTGTCCAGGATACGATGAGTTAACTATTTCTGTTGGTGAGTGCCTGAACTGTGGGTGCTCTCCAAACAAGCATACATTTAAGCCAGGTAGGTTCCTTAATCCTATGAACTGCAGGTGTGTCACTGTACATGAATCAACTAAAAATGCATTAAAGCAATTGTGGAAAAAAGAAACAAAAATAATTAAACTGTCATCTTCATTTATTTTAATTTACATATTGATGCCTGCTATGCCTGAATGTTATAAGGTTACACACTCATGTCAAATTAGACATGATCATACATTTCAAAGGTCATTCAATTAAGGGTTGGATTTTCAACTCTAATGTCAGATGAGATAATTATTATTTACCCTCATACTCTCTGGACTATGCCATTACCATATTTAATTCTTTCTGTTGTTCTGAAATGATCCCAGCACTATTTCCTGTAGTATTAATTAAAAGCTCTGCAGGCCAGTATTCAAGTTAAAATTTGCTAGTACATGTATTGTGGATGACTGAACATTTTCTGGAGTTACAGTGAAGTATCATTGGCCATTAATTTGCGATGGTTTTGTTTCATTTAGATGATCATTCTAGGGGAAATTTGAAAACAGGTATCTGTGACAATTGAATAATGACATTATACTTAATGACAAATGGAAATTTATGAACAAGTGATTCTGACATACTTGTGAATTTTTTCATGTTCAACATATTTACGACTTATAAAAATTTACTTAAAATGACAAGCCATGAAAAAACGTGTGGACAAGCACTTGACGACAAAAAACTGTTGGTGCACTTTCTATATTCTACATGTATGTCAAGGAATAAGTTGACTATTACATTTTTTAAAATGTCAACTATAGACATTACATCTTCTTTACATTAGTCATGGAGTCAAATTTTTCTGTTGTTTTTGTTACTATTCTCTTTGTTCTTTGTGTGTGTGAAGTATTGAATTGTATTGGAAAAATCAATAAAATACAAAAAAAAACTATAGATCGACATTAAACCAGCCAATGCCTTCAATGAGCAGTCAATGGGTAATCTGCTGATCACAGTATGTAGTCATTGATGACTGTTTCAGTAAGTTTATTTTGTTCCTGTTTTAGGAACTCTGCAAGAAGAGAAGCCAGCTGAGACCAAAGGTAAGTTATCCTGACATTTTCATTTGATACATTTTTTTTCAGTTACATTAATGCATCATAATTTTCTATTGACTGTTCAATAACATTTCTCTGATTATGGTTGATATTAACTGCACAACATTGCAGTTGTAAAAAGCATAACTTGGTTAGAATGGTTTTGAACTGACCTGAGCTGTGATGACTTGCTCTATTGTAACTGTTCATTGATTACTTTTTGGCATCATGTGAAACTAACATTGTAAATGCTTGTGTGCAGTTTAGCCTTTAACTGAAAATGACCTGGCAGTACTAATATTTCCTGAAATGAGAAAATACATAATCGTATAATAAAATTGAGAGCGCTTGACGTTTGGGTAAGGTGACTGGTGAGAATACATCACATTGTCTACAGTTTTTCATTGCACTACTACTACGGCTGAGGAATTGCCAAGGAGAGAAGTCTTTCTTCCTTGTCAGTACAATCAAGTTCTAATTTAGTGCCATAATCTGTAGACTACATTTTCACCTGTTGTTTTCTCTGATAGAACCTTGTTCCTGCAGATTTGGTTTTATTTTATTTTAGCTCAGGATCAGTTTTCAGGCACAGCAGTTCATTTTAATTAAGTTATCTAAATTTGTAACAAAGTTCAACCACATTTTGACAACAGTAATTTGGGTTGATACTACATACACTCTTGAATAAGGTGTTAACAGCTTACTTTCACACACAAAGAGAACTAAATTATGACCTGATTGTTTACCAGCATTGCTACACATCCCAGTATATTATTTGCTTCAACTGGGTTACTCACATCCCTCAAGGTGTTTTGTTTTCAAGAAACAACAAGAAAGTGATGAAATCCCCACAAGTTTAAGGTCTATCAGGCAGACATCTGTGAATAAATCAAACAAATTTGGGATCATGTGTAATTTGTGCACCCCTCAACTGATATATCGGTCAACATATCTACCGACATTCAACCGATATATCAGCCGACATAAGGACCGACACTCGACCAATATGTCAGTCCACATGTCAACTGACAATTGGCCGATATATCGACCAAGATATGTCAGTCAACATATCAACCGATGTAACGACCAAGAAATCGGCTGAGTGTTGGTCGATATGTCAACCTCCTGTCGGCAGATATCTCGGTCAATATACATGTAGCAGCCGACACTTGGCTGATACATTGACCACTGATTGTTGGTGGAATATCAGTCGACTGTCGTGTAATATTAGTAAGTCAAAAGATAAGTAAGTCATAAGTAAGTCACCAGTCCAGTATCAGCAGAATGTTAGTAGCCTATTGATCGACATGTCGGCCAACAATCTGAAAACCACTCTGGGTCGACATATCAACCAACATATTGGTCGAGTGTTGGTTGGATATGTCGACTGACACAACTGATATATCGACCAATATGTCGACCAACATATCTTGGTTTTTACAAAGTTACATCAGCCAAGTATTGCTCGATACGTCGACAGACATTTTGGTCAAGTTTTGGTCGATATGTTGACCGATATATTGGTCAAGGGATGCACAAAATACACATGAAATTTGTATCAATTTTCTGTGGACATCTATGACCCATATGTTTCAGGCTTTTCAGGCACTCTTTATCAGAAAGACAACAGGGACTTGGTAATATAAAATTTGTTAAATGAAAGCCACTTATTGCCCCCCTCCCCCAAATGCCATTTTGACCAGCAACTACACAACTGTATTTCAAATATGAATTGATGCTTAATAATTAGCTATGTGAATTGGATATACATGAAAGATATTTTTGCATCTTAAGGAAACTCAAAAAAAACTCAGAGCCCCAGATCAATGGGATTCGAACCCACAACCCTCCGAGATCTGGTACAGATGTTCTAACCACTGAGCTACTGGAGACTCTTGTGGCGATCAGCACGGGTGAAATGTGGGTGCAGACTATGACTGCATCACGCAGTCACATAGTCCAATTTCAACCATATATATCACTCTTAACTGCATCGCACAGTCACATTAAGGTATATCGACAATAACACTTGACTGTGTGGTGCAGTTAAGCAAGGTGTTATTGCCAATATGCCTTAATGTAACTGTGCAATGCAGTTAAGAGTCATACAGATGGTTAAAATTGGACTGTGACAGCGTAATGCAGTCATAGTCTATAACCACATTTCACCCTTGCTTGCCGCAACACTCTGCAGTAGCTCTGTGGTTAGAGCATCCGTCTAGATCTTGGAGGGTTGTGGGTTCGAGTCCCATCTGGGGCTCAGATTTTTTCCAAATTCCCTTAAGATGCAAAAACATCTTTCATGCATTTCTGACATTACTTGCTTGGGTGGTTGAATTGGATAACAAAACAAATTTCCCATTTTTTTTCTGTAGAAAGCCCTGACAGTAATTTGTGGGATAACATTAGGAAACTGGCGGGAGAACAAAGGAAACAACAACAGCAGCAAAACCCTCCTCTCAGAAAGAATCCACGGCAGCATGGTGGTGCGAGGAAAATGGCAGGGAGAAAGAAAAGCATACCTAAGGTACAGCACAAAAATACAAACAGTCAGTGGTCATTTTAAAGTCTCTGTCGCATTATATTTTATTCCCTTTTCAACTCGTGAACTATGCAAAGCTATGAGCAAGTTTTTGCAAATTGTTGTGAAAAAGAATTCCACTGGCTAAATCAGTCAGTTGATGGCTTGGTTAAACTTTTTTGATAATTCCACTGACCAGTGCATTCCACATGGAAGACATTTTGCAAAATGGCTGATTCTCATGGAACAGAAATTTATATGATCATGAATACAGCCAATTCCCTTAAGAAAAGAGCAACAAAAAGATATATAGAAAAACAAAAGATTAATGAAAGATATATAGAAAAAGAGGAACTTGCTGCTGAAAACTTTGTCCAACATAAAGGGAACAGATATGTTAGTAAAGAGGGCTTGGCTCAGCTTACTTGTTTTGATTGGAAGGCTTTCGCCATACAAACACTATCATACATGTAACTCCATCTTTACAGGAACTTCTTGTGACACCTGTAAAAATTAAAAATCACAAGCTTGGTCATTACATTCCAAATGGAAAAAAGGAATTTGTAAGTGATTGTTGTGAGTGCCATTTCATTACAAATGTATAAATTTGAAATATCAGTGTTAGTTGCTGTAAATAATGCTGTTAACAGTACAAAGTATTTAAATTCAGGTGTTATTTCAAATATGTATACAATTAACTGCTACCAGTGTATGAACTTTTAACCTTCCACTGCTATTCACCTTCGAGCAACTAATCTGCCCAAATAGATTGTAATCCTTGCAGGAATAAATAAGTTAAAATCATCTTTTTGTGCTATATTCGATATATGATCTCACTGTTTTGGTATGCATACAGTGTAGGTCATCACATGATTTCAAGTGCAATTTGGAATAAATAAGCACAAGTGGGCAAACTGTGCAATTTGTTTTCTTTGAAAAAATTTGCAAGTACTTATTTATTCCTAATTGCACAAGAAAAATCATGTGATTACTTATTTATAATATTCATGAAAAAATTGGGAGATAGCTTATCAGAATTTTGCAGAAACAACATGGGAGAATCACTTGCAAAATAAAGGTGACCTCTCACACAAAAACGTCAACAAATGGGTTCCCATTTGAAATGAAATCCCATTCACAAGCCGGTTCTCAAACGGCTAGGGTCATCCATTCAGGTAACTTGGGCCTCTGTTCTGAAAAAGACTCCATCCATTGGAATGGCTTGGGTATCTGTTCAGAAAATGTCTCCACCCGTTTGAGTGCTTGGGTCAGCCGTTCAGAAAAATTACCTGATCCATTCAAACAGAAGGGGAATGAATAGTCTGAATATCAGGCTTTTCTCAGGATGGGTTGGTACTCGGGTTAAAAACGGAATTTCAAGTGAACTATTTGGCATTCAGTTTCACCTGTTTTAAATGGATTCACCACCTGTTTCTTACCAGTTCAATAGCCATGCGTTTCACCCATTCAACGTAACCTGTTTGTTGACATTTTCACATGAGAGGCCACAAATATCAACACATGTTCAGTCAAAACATGTTTGTCGATGTTTTAAAAGTTTTTAAACCTCACAAAATGGGTAAATTAACAATTATAGGCCATAGCTATAAGGCTACTTTATTTTTCAAGTGTCTATCAAGTGCTGTAGTCATTACATTCACACTTTCTGGGGCCCATTTCTCAAAAGTCCCATAAACTTTTATGGCCAGAAAGGCCCAGTTGCTAAAACCGCTTATTCTAAAATCCTTGCCTTTTACTATGATTTGAGGTAATGAAAAGGCAGATTTGCTGTAAAATTTCTTGCCTGAAAACATCTTTGTTTTGAGATAGGTAGGAAATTATAGCACCTGAAATAGACCCAAAAAGTTTTGGGAGTTTTGAGAAATGGGCCACTCTACTCATCCTTTATCTCAGTGTAAAAGCGCTCGAACAAAGTGTTAAGTCCAACTGGTTTGTAATTTTTGATAATGTGGCTAATTCCCTTCTATTATTGCGAACAGACAGCCCAAAAGCTGTGCTTTTCACAATATTCTCATTTTTATAGCTGTTTTTGAGCTTCTCTGTTGTTGTTGTGGTTGCGAAAGAAAACCTTAAAATGCCAGCCAATGTTTTCGCTTGCAGCTCTTCTGCATATCTGACCTTTGTGCCAGTCAGAGACCGTGTTTTTTTTGGTTCGATTACAGCGAGTGTTTATCAACCAACCAGATTCCTGTTTTTCCCCTCTTATTTGCACTGAATTTCCTTTTGTTTCTGCATCATGTTTCCTGATAACTGCATTTCTCTTTGCCAGTCAAAATCGAAAATTTTTTTCATGTACATTTATTTATTAAACAACCACTCACCTCAGTGTTAGTGGCTAGCGGTGGATATTTACCTCGCCGCATCCACCACTTGCCATCTCCACTTGATCGGTGAATAGTTGTTAATTATACACCTTAGACTTTAATTTGGGAATTTGTCAAAGTTATTGATAGCTGTTAGAAAGATTAAAGAAGGTGCCATATTTACCAGTTTATCCTTTTTATGCATACAGATCCCATTTCAAGAGACAGAATTTACAATCAGCTCTGTTGAAGATACACTGTGCAAACACTTTCTTGGAATAGGCAGAGACATGGCTGATTCCTCATTCAAATTTCACATCATGAGGACTTTAAAGGGGCCTCCATTGAGCAGCAACTCCCATCTAAGTGGAAGTTCATTTTATTTTTGGTGGGAGTCATTACTGGTATGTGGCATATTTCTTCGAGCTATACATTGAACCTTTTAACTTAACATACTATGATTGATTTGTCCTCCACCTTTTTCTTTTTAAATGGGGGGGGGGGGGGGATTTAAGTCTCATAGATACATGCATTAAGAAACAGGTTATTTGGAGGGGGCACTGTAAAATGATTAATATAATTATTTTAAAAAGTTGTCAATAACTTGAAGTCCATACAAGTGTAATCACTGGTGGTGGGTACAAAGCTAAGACCAAAGACCCAAAAATGAAGACCCCTTGAAAATCACTTGAAAATAGCTCAAACATGATTCTCGATTGAAGCAGAAACAGGGAACAACAAGATTTGCGGCTATCATCAAATCTGACCATGCAGGGTCTTCACTTTGCACAAAACCCCACCAAAAGTACACTGTCACTGTCACTGTCCTCATCATTTTGGCAGGGACATTGATGGATTTCAGTGTAGGTCTGACTTGCCTGATTACTCACTTCCACTCCACTGCTACTTTCCCTCTCCAGCCTGTAAGAGTTTGTGTTTCTTGACCCTTTCTTCCCTGCTGTTTTCTTGTTTACATCGTGCTCTACAAGGGCAGTGCAGCCTTTGTTTTTCCTTTGTTTTCAAAATGTGGAAAAAACTTTTTTCTGTAGATTGAATGATGCTTTCTGTTAGCTGTTTTCTTGTAGAATCTGCATTTTAAAAAGATCACCATGCACACCCAGTTCTTTAATTTGTCCTGCTTTCTCTTTAACAATAATTATGTGAAATACAGATCAACTACATGTACATACCATTCTCCACAGAATGTAAAACGTCCCCTTAGTGGAAAAAATTTTGGGACGTTCTGAATAAGTGTCATTTCATTTTATCCTTTATCAATAAGTCAGGGATAACAGTTGCAAGCTATTTTTAAGCAGTTTCAAGGCGATTTTGAAGGGTTCTTCGTTTTTTGGCCTTTGTTTTGTACCCACTCTTTTGTTAAGTGCTTTACTGCACTTGTGTGGACCAAATGCAGACCCTTTAACGTAAGGTGGTTCAAAGTAGTTTTCATTTGTCCCAAGACAAGTTCTATAAATTCTCCTCTAGATTCTGTTTGGTTCATGTTATCACTACAAAATTTGCCACAGAAATAAAAGAAACATAAATTCATTAATCATATTTATTTAAAAAAACCACATGATGCAATCAATTGAGCCCCCCTTGTCTTATTTAAAAAAAGGATCAATGAAATCGTCTCAAACTTTTTATGGTATGTTACCAGGAATGGTACGGTTTTCAAAATATTTCAGTTTAAACAAATTCTGTAGAACAGATTAAGAATAAAACTACTTTTTGACTATCGTTTTGTTTAATTTTTTCCTACCGTCAGAATTTTTTAAAAGTCAGACTATATACACAGCCAATTGATCTTAGTTGTTAGCAAAAATGAAAAAACCTACCAAGTGAAAATGGGGCCCGGTTATTCGAAAGCCGATTAACACTAATCCAGGGTTAAATATTAATCAAGGGGCTTATTTCTCTGTCCCCAAACGTTGTTCAATGCCGATATTCTGCAAAATTTTAGATTAGGGGAAGTCAATCCTGAAAAACAAAAAGCCACGAAAACAACTTTAATCCAATAGTTAAAAACTGCAACCAAAGTTTACGCTAATCCTGGATTATGTTAATAGGCTTTCGAACAACCGGCCCCAGAACTTCAAAAATGTTGAGTTGACAAGATTGTTTATATAGCATTTGAGCTTGCATGACATACAGTGTGTAGGCATGCTTTTACTTCTTATAAATATGGCATGTGTTGCTTACGCGAGTGCATGCTTGGCTAAAAAATCCTGTTGAGCCTCCTTAAATGTGCTTTTTTGATTAGCCAAGGGTGATTTTTTTAATAAAATTGAACATTATGTTATCTTTCTGGGTACTAATTCCGGGTTCCAAAGTACCTCTTGTCTTTTTCTCCTTTAGAGTACCGAAGATGTGGATTCACTGGATTGGATATCTGATACAGATGTTGATGATTTGGATTTGAAAGGTGAGATTCATTCAGTGTCAGAATGGGATGTAGCAGTGACATGAGTTATTAATACAGTATGTATATGTAAAGAGACTGTATGTTATGGTTCAATTTTACCCTTGGTTTAAAATTTTTCTCCCCCTGTTTTTGGGTAGGATTATGTGTGGTAATGTATATATGGTAATTAAGTTTAAAACAAAGGGCGAAAATTTTAAACCAAGGATAAAATTTAACCAAGACAATCTAATTTTAAAAATATTTTGATAACACCTTTTGCCAAACTTGTCATCTTCTAATTCAATCACTGTAGGTTTGTGCGGAGAAAAGTCTTCTTCAAAGCAATGTTCAAGTTCAAAAGGTATATGCGATTCATATTTGCATGGTTTCATGTGCTGTTACAGTGCAACAACTTCAACCGGGGCCACCCACGCTTTTTTAACCAATCAGACACAGTTTCGTTAACAAAGAATTTAAGACTTTGTGGTTTTCAAAGCCAATGAAATTCAATCCTAAGTTTAACTTGGCAGTGGAAACAGACGTGACAGATCCAAATGTCACCGAAAAGAGCAAATGTATTTTGAAGCAACCACAACCAATCTTTGGGATTTACTGACCCATCGAAATTTATAAACAACTTGAAAACAAGGCATGTTCTTTATTCCAACCAACGAACCTCATGAAAAGTGGAATTAAGCCAGCAAATGTAAATCTTGTGAAATCTGCAATGAATATATCAGACTTGATCTGTTTATGCGTTATCGAAAAGTCCACCAGCATTCCGAGTTGCACAGACAATCTCCCTGTGGAGCGGATTAACTTCAGATTACCCGGCCACTTGTTTGCATGTGAATAGCGTGTATTGTCATCTGCCTTGATCGTTCTTCGAATGATGCCGCTACAAGAAAACAACAGTGGTCAGAAGTGGCTGGGTATTCTGAAGTTGCTCCTGCTGTTAAAGGTAATCAAAACCCATTTATTAACCAAGTTAAACTTAGGATTGAATTCCATTGGCTTTGACAACCACAAAGTCAAAATTCTTTGTTAACGAAACTGTGTCCGATTGGTTAAAAAACCCTGGGTGGCCCCGGTTGAAGTCGTTGCACTGTAAAAACTCTCCAGGGTGAAACCCACAGAAGGGAAGGGTTGATGAAAGTTTGGTCTGTGGTCTGGTCAAATAATTGTTGAACTTCTGAAATGTGTTTCTGGAGTGTTTTGTAGATTAAGATGCCAGTCTGTGTAACTGGTTTGATTCCTGCAAGTACCTATTCTAGCTTTCCTACAATCAGTACATCAAGGCAAACAGACATGCATGTCATGCTTTGCTGGGCCACTCAGGGAATGGTGTCATTATGTGGCACATATACCTTATGAATACTTATTTCACCACATTCACTTTAAAATTTAATTTGTTCTGGAGTAGAACAAAAAAAAATGACTGTTTAAAAATTGAAGTGTCAAGTCATCATTGGCTCAAAACAATGCATGGCATCTCTGCTTTGATGATTTTAGCAGTTTTTTACAGTTGATATAGTTTGATGGATGATACAATGATATTGTTTTGTTGTCAGTATAGTATTATTTATTAAATATTACTTTTCATTTTATATTTTAGTAGTTTCCACTCACAGTTTTTCTTCCCCACTATCATCAGAACAAAGATCAACTGGAAATGGTATGATCTTTAATGCATCTCTGGCATCTAAGACTATCTTTTTTCCTGTATAATAAGATAAATGTAGCAGTTTTAACATCATGGTGGCTAATAACATGTATTACTTATTGACTGTGTGGGAGGGCCGGACGGGAAAATTTTTTGCTTGAGGTCATGATGTACACATTGAGTGCAGGAGGTCCATGCACCATGAACAAGAGCCAAATATTTTCCTGTCCGGCCTGACCTAACTCAGTCAATATGAGTATTTTATCATATGGCCTCCTTAGACTCTTTATGTCAGCATGTAGAAGATGAAGTTTTTACAAAAAAACCTGACCAATTTGCACATAAAATTGATCTAATGTGTTGTTTGTATTTGATTTCTGGTTGTAAAATAAACTTAAATACATGGTTAAACAACGAAATCCTCTAAAATAATATCGCTTGGGGCTGTATGTGTTCCTAACTGGGCTGTTCGGCTTTTTCCGGCCTTGCTCACGCTAATGCATACGGCCCTCATATGGGGATTTCCTCAATAGTTTTAGAATGAAAGCATGCATGGGACTGTACGGGTCATATTTTAAAGTGTTTGTGTGGCACATGCCTTAATTTTGAGTAGATCAGTTCAAGAATTATTTCTTTTTATAGTTGATATTGTTTTGTTGTTAGTAATTATATTAAGTGAATATGAAATTACTTTTCCTTTGTTTTACTAGTTTCAGCGACTCAAAGTCTTCCTCCACCATCAGGGCAAAGATCCGTAGCAGGAAATGGTATGACCTTATACATGTATCTATAGTTGATATTGTTTTGTTGTTAGTAATTATATTTAGTGAATATGAAATTACTTTTTTTTTGTTTTACTAGTTTCGGATTCCACTCAAAGTGTTTCTCCGCCATCAGGACAAAGATCTGTAGCAAGAAATGGTATGACCTTATACATGTATCTATGGCATCTATAAGCACCTTTTCTTAGATGCTGGTAAATGTAGCAGTTCTTACATCATGATGGCTATAATAATGAATAATAATGTTGTCATTTAATTTGTTACAGTTTTTACTCTTAAATGTTCCTCAAGACAGTCATCAGGACAAAGCTCAACTGGGACTGGTATGCTCTTTAATTATTTTCTAGCATCTCTACACAGCTACATGTAAGATGGTGCCTAATGGTGGATATAATAATGTCATTTCATCTAATTTTCTGAATTCTAGTCTTGAATATTTCTCAGGAATGTCAAGACTAAAAAAAAGCTGTGAACTCTCATTATTTCTAGAACATGTATTGTGTTACAAGCATGCATCACCAATAACCTAGAGTACATAGGAATTTTTAGTGGGCAGCACCGTACAAATGCTTCAAAATGAATGGGTGTGGTGATGCCAGTTTTACTGAAAACTAAATATCTTAATGTTTCTTACTTTGCTACCTTTCTCTCACTATTTTTTAACACTTTTAACCAATCATAAAGCATTACTGGAAAGAGGTCATGAAAGTACAATGGAGTGTCATTGCTTTCATTGTGATCTTAATTCCCAAGTTTAGAAAACAACAATTTAAGGATGGTTTGAGATTTTATCTCCTTTTTGTGGCATAAATATCCCCAAGCATAAAATGCTGAAATGTTTGTCAAATGATATATATTTTGAGAGGCTGTGTTGACAATGGAACAAATAAATGGTAAAAACAGTTTATCAATAATATTGATAAAATATTTTTGTTATTAATGACATAATGTATTTCTTTTTAGCCTCTAGTTCTGCTTCCACCAGGGGACAGCTCAGTGTTAGGGCCAAACATTTAGATCACATGAGATTCATAAGAACTGCAACAAGTCGAATTCCAAAGCAGCCACTCCCAACACCATCTAAAATACTGCTGTTGGGAAAATCTGTTGCACTTCCAAGACCATGCCATGAGGGTATACACACCATTGTGATAAAACGTGTTGTTTTTATGTCCTAAAAATATTGGGGCTTTTCATTTGCTGCTTGCTTCAGTTGGCAGTCTTTCTACCATAAAATTCTGAG
>CAOKRL010000031.1:0-15000 GCA_948470475.1 Galaxea fascicularis
CCTTTGGGTTCTGAAACAGGAGGGCTTGATGGCCAGGACCATGGACCTGGCAGACATGAAAAACTGAGTTTAAATTAGCCTTCAATTAGCCAGTACTTAATATCTTTTAATTATGTCAAGATCGCAAATTTATTTTCTTTGGTGAGACACTTTCATGGACAGTAAAATGTGAACAGTCATTTTAATGTCCCTTTGCTTTTGCAAACGGTTTGTCGGTATTCTTTTAAATCTTGTTAACCCGTTTGTTCTCTCGCTTTATTTAGGATCGATGGAATTCACCAACAGCTCGCGGAACAGCTCTCCGTGTTGGCTCATTTCATTGACGGAGTAGCGAACTTGAGGCCGAAAGGTATAAAATGCAAGCTTTCTGGCCTTCATCGAAACGAGGCTTTTATAGGGTCTAGCTTTTGTCTCAAAAGGGTGCCAAGACGCGACGTGTCCGCCTCGGGTAAAGGTTGTTTTTTTTAGAGACACCCAAGGAATGTTAATAGATGTTACTTAGCCACCTTCGTAGAATTTTTAAGTCAAGCTTAGTACATAATGATACTTAATAACAGTTGGTTGAGATTTGCCTAGTTCCTAGGCCTCTATGTTTTCGTGGTCACTCCGTTCGAGTCACATGGTCCGCTACATCACCGAAACGAACTGATCGTGAGAGCCGTGGAGAAAGTCGTACAGGAACTTGGCAAGGTTGTCGCCAAGGTTGAGATTACAACTCATCTCGGTGATAGTGGTTGAGGTAGCCACTATGTATGTCCGGCGTTGAATTTTTTGTGTGGCTTACACGAAGTGTGTAGCCACATTATAGCACGATCGGATTTATTTATTTGTCCACGAGAGTCGAGCGCCTGTCATGTGGTCTAGTAAGCCATACATGTACGCATTACGAACCCATATTTTCTGAAGGTTCGAATGGTTCCTCGTTCGGTTCAGCACAGTTAAGTGAGAACGTGCCATTGCGTGGGCCAGTTGACTTCCGCGTGGCAACTAAAGAATTCGTGAGCGCGCAAAAAGTGGACTTCCCCGCATACACGTGCGTGCACGGAAACTAGCCTCCGCACGAGATCGCGCTCGGCGATCTTCTGTCCCGTGAAAACGACACGGTGGGTACGTTCACTTTCTTAGCCGAGCATAGGTGCAAAGATAGACGGCTCGTAGTCTTATTTATTTCTGTTGTCTATCCTAACTACTCAAGATGTACGCTAACTGAATAACTTAATATTTTTTTCCTTCGCAGACACTGGCCAATCTGATCGTAAACCTGAAGGTAAGAATCGGTTAGTTTGTTTTCTTAACCCTTTCACTCCCAGAAGTGATTAGTATGTAACTTCTCCCTAAAATATCAGTACATTGTCCAGCAGACAGGTGAATCAGAGGGTGTTATCTTGATGTAACCCCAAATTCTGTTAACTAATGTATAAGGAACTGTATAGCAGCTAGAAAAGAGAATTAATAATCAGATCTTGAGAGTTAAAGGGTTAATTATCACTTCACTTTTGATTTTTAAATAAGCTGTGAGTACAATTTGAAGTTATATTTATTTGCCTGCGCAAAGGGTCTTTTTGGACGCAAATATTCTAACAGAATGTAGAGTGAAGTTGCGACCAAACAGTGCACTGCAAAACACATGCCATGACCAACTTAGAAATAATGATACTAACTGTTTTGGAGACTTGAAGAGCAACAGAATTGGTAAAGCTTTGTTTTTGATTTTCTCTTTCTTAGATAAAACGATAGCAAAATCTGCATTACCTAGGCACCAGTCCCCTCCAGCGTCACCCAAACCTCCAAAGTCGCCCACACGCAGAAAGTCTACTGGTGACGTCACTACGGATTCATAAAACGAACGCGGAGAAATAACGGTTTTCGGTGTATAAAGACTAATTTATATTGAAACTAACTGTAAATCTAGTTATTTATGCAAAGAACCTTATATTTGAGAGAAAGTTGTGAAATAAAAGAAATGAATTTGCTTTCGGGTATTTGTCTTTGCGAAATCGACGACTGAAGCCCTTTGTGAGAGACGTTGTTGCCGTAATTTGAATAAATAAGTGTTCGAGAGACCTATATTTGCTACAAATTTGGCTTTTCCCGGCTTTCTTTCTTACGTCCCGAAAGTGAGTGGATGTAAAGTAATTACATCGCTCGTTCACTTTATTCACGGAAATCAATTCGGATCCAATATCATTCATAAAATTGACTTTCGTAAGTGAGTACCCACTTCTATTATAATTGAAAACTTTGGAGAGATGATGAGTTTACTTGTGGTTATTCAGTACAGAAAATAGCAGTCGGATGGTAAGAAGTCGAAGGGAGAATATTGATAACGTATTGCTGCTCCCCGCGGTCTGTACCCCTGGAACAGATTATAATAGTTTCCAAGGAATCTGTTGAAGCCCATTTAGGTGGAACGACTTTGTTAAATGCGACAAGCTGGCGATTAACGTACAATCTCGTCTCCAGAGGTCGTGATCCGTTTTGACATGCGTGAGATCGCGTCCTTGGTGCTGACCAAAAGTAAAGGTGACTCTGGGGACGAGATTGTATCGTGCAAAGGCAGGAGCCCATCACTGGGAGCGTACAACTCCCACACTAAGCCTATGTCACGGCATTTTTACAGAGCGATTTATTTTTTGACTGTCTTTCCAGTGAAAAAAGGCAGTTCCGGTACATGTGATACCGCATCATCATCAGCTTTCTTTTGTTCTAAAGTTTCTTAGCTTCGGAGATAAAGTTTAGAACAAAATGTTCCTCGAATTGTTGTTTCGAGGTATATATTTCTTGTAAATTAGACCTACAACTCAGTCGTCGCGAGTGACGCGCAAACCAGCAAGGGATTTTATCATATAATCACTTCCTTGTATCGAAGAAGGCGGACCTTTTTTCTGAAAGACGAATGTCGTAAAATTAAAACTATTAATTTTGAAGACTTTGAATTATGTTTTAACCCCATCACGATAAGCAGTTTAGTCAGCTCGGTGAGATCCACGGTATAGGCAGACTGGAGTATTGTCTACATATCTGCTGTCCCATATCAGATTCTCAATTTGGGAGGTGGGACAAGATACTTAAAGAAGCCATCATGATCCAACACTACCTTGGATTCCGCGGAATGAAGGAAATTTACAGCATGAAGACAGCCAAGGAGTCATTTGAGCGCGGCGCCATAACAACTGAAAGCCACTCCGTGCTGAATTCAGCCATGTAAAGGTGGACGCGATAACAGGATTAAGGGACATGTGGGTCTGTAGTTTAAACGAGAAACTAGCTGGCGTAGATTGAAAATAAAATTTCAATTAAGTGGTCCATACGCCAAAACCCAAAATTAAATTGGATATTGGACTAAAACACTGCGTAAAAATTCCATCACTAAAAACTTAACCGCAAGCACGAAGGTCAAGACATTTTCATTGTGTTTTGGCTTTGAAAAGAGCCGTTTTGTGCGGCTCTGAAGAGAGACACCCCTGTCAACTCGCATGGGAGGCGCTCGAGTGGTCCGCCGATGGCGGTTCGACGCACCTTCCCGTTGAAAATCGTGGCTACGGGCCTGAGTAATACAAGTGCTTATGTATTTTGGTCAGCCCCTCAGTGGGCGCTAGGCGCCTGGGCCTAAGTAAAGGTGTAGTAAGAATCAATAACAACATTTTTATTGCTTTCGTCAGCAAACTCCAATACTAGGCATTAGTATATACCGCACACGTCAATAGTGCTTTTCGGGCGTTCTGATTGGCCCTGATTGGGGGAGTTAACTTGGAGGTGTTTAGCAAAGTACTATTCACTCCTGAGTAGCCCAAGAGGAACAAACTGACTTTCCGTTTCGGTTTCCGTCGAGGAAATTATTTGAATACACGCTAGTTATTCAGCTTGTGTGTTATATACTGAAACAATTATTCACCTCAGTGTCGGTGAAAGTGGTGGATATTTATCTCCAGTTCGGTGAGTAATTGTTAAATATTGGTTCAGTTGATACTTTATACTGACGCCAGAAAAGCAATGTGTGTGCTGGGTGGAGGGGATAAGAGGCAAAAACCTCATTGATAAATTATTCAGAAAAGAAAAACAACTTTTCTTTTCATGTGGTGATAAAAAAAAAAAAAAACCTCGCGGGAGAGTGATCTGAAACTGTAACAAAAAGTGGTTCTGAAAACATTTGCGCTTATTTATCCTAAATAAAAGAAATATACTCTTGAAACTTTTCCCCTCATTTTATTGACCCATTTTATTGACAAGCGGTGAAAAAGCGACTTGATCTTTCTTTTGCTGTGGAAGCAAAATCTACGTTATTCTAAGAAAACATACTACATTGATTACTTTTTAAACGAAAGCGTGAAAAAGATTGGGTCATTTTGAAGACCTTTTACAGGGCAGATGAAGAGTTCAGTTCTTTGTTACTGAACCAGGATATACCCCATGGCCTTGATGTGCTTGTTTCCATTGTCAGCGCTGTGTGTGGCCTGATTTCCACATGTGTTGGAGTCGTCAAAGAGGCCCGCCGTTCCAAAACCGATTCTGGAGTCGCAAGAAGAGCACATGTTTTGGTTGTTAGCAAGAATACCGATTCTTGCTTTAGCATGTCTACTATTATCACACTTGGCATTGAAACCCTCTTTGTTGCAGTTGGACTGGAGAGAACCTTGAGAGGGTAGCAACCTCTTCCACGTGTTGCGACCCAGTGAGGTGGACCGGTATTTTCCATCAGCGATCAGTGAGAACAGAGAGTTAGCGTGCTTGTTGATGATAATAAACTTTGTCTGATAGCCAATCTTCATCCCGAGGCAGATCTTGGAGAAGGGTGTTCTCCAGTAGCTTGGCAATTTTGTCTCCTGATGGTCAAAGCCTGTCTTTCCTCCTCTAAGGTTGTATGCTCTTTTGTTGCTCCAGAAGGCAGAATCGTAGTGGAAGGTTCTCTGAGAGGAAGAATTTTACTTTTAATTAACAGAGCACAAGAGACAAAGACTGACTAGCTAATTTCATAACCAATGTTTGCGGGCCCTTTGACCAACCCTCGCCCCATAACGAGGTTTCGATCCACTGATCATGAGGCATGAGAATATTTCTTAATTTTGCACGACTGGAGAACTGATAGAAAAAGAGAAACTAAACGAGGCGCACCTCTGTACCGTCAATTTTCATGGCCAGCGTCCAACCTCCACCTCCGCATCCAAAGTTTCCCATGTGACAGTAAACAGGAATCTTATGTGAACCAAACATCAGCGAGTACACTTGACTACGAAACGACCTGTTGATAAATCAGTCAGTCAGTTCAAATAAACCGCTCAAAGCAATTTTAGGCATAAACAGTGTCACCGATGGCTACCAGCAAATTCGTATTCTATAGGCCACTATCAGTAAATCAAATAATTTTATTTAATTGACTAACTCACTTGTGTTTTTCGTATAAATCCTTGCAAGAAGATGGGGGTGCAGCTGAAAAGAAGACGAAACTGCTGTTAGATAAGATCAAGCAAAAACTACAAACACTTCAAAACATTGACCACTGTGGCTAGGCTAGTCTGCTCTATAAGCTCTCTGTTTGTTGCCCAAGACAGCTTCGTAGAATTCGTTTTCTCTTTATCTAGTGTTACAGCGAATGCAATCAGTTTTCTCATGCAGGAATGCAGCGCAAATATACCTGGTGGTGTGGGTTTCGCCGGAAAAAGTTTTTCCATTCGGGTTATAACATTTTCGAGCCTCTTTTCCAACTTCTTTATGGCCTTGCTTAAATTTGTCTCTTGTACCAGGTTAACGTTACAAACCATTTTGCCGATGGCTTTGAAGGGCGAAACTGGTTTCTTGCTTCCCGTAGTCGAAGATGTGACCCAATTTGCGGCGAATATCACAGCGATCGGCACGACAAAAAGAAAAGAGAAGCGCATTTTGAGAGATTTAGACTGGTGTCTCCAAACGTTTTAACTGATTTCTGTAGATCAGTGATTGTCTTCCGTTGTTAAGTTAGTGATGACTCAGCTATGGTTCGTTGAAATAAACGAGAAAATTTTCTCGCCTGCGTGGCACGTGACTTGAGTTTCAAAGTGACATAGAAGTTAAATTACATTCATAGTCATAAATTCAGTTTTTACTCAACAGTAGTCTCCTTCGCAGCCGTTTTTTGGGCTTGCGACAGAGCCCAAAAAACGGCTGCGAAGAAGATTAACTAACAGTGGACATCAGACAGAAAACAAAGGACATTACAGTCAAAATACTCAGCGCGTGCCGCCAATTATTCGAGAATAGTTTTGATTAACTGCGAACGGACTGCATTACTGTATTCGTTTCAAACTTTCAAAGTTAATTTGAATATTGTAATCATGCAACTGCGGCCCGAGTGAGGTTTATTTCTCACGTGGCTTGAACACTGCAAGTGGTGTTAACGTTCAAAATTGGCCTTGGGATCACACTGTAACAAGAAAAGCTACCGCCCTCTACTGAAAGAAGGCCTTTCCGCGGCTATTAGCAGCTTGCCAGATCTGAACATCTTTCTTTAGTTTGCGTACGTTGAAAAACACGCCACTTGATCAAATTACACAATTGATATTTGACCTTTCACGCTGGAGGCATCTCTTGGATGATTTTCCTCGGCAACCTGGATAAGTCCGTTCCAAAAATTCAGCATTCTTTTCAACAAGAACTTAGGCTTCTGTTATCAAAAAATTCTACGAAAACCATGTGAAACGACTGAGAAACCATGGTCAAGAGAAGGAAGACTCAAAGCGGCGCTAACCTTCGCACGTGAACACGCATGAAGTTTTCAACCCAAACCAATCAACAATCGATCTTTCAAGTGAGGTCACACTCGGGCTACGGTTGAAACGATTACAACGTTCAAATTAAGGAGGCTGGAAAGAGTTTTTAGCTGCACGCGCGCCGCGTGCAATCTACACACACCATAACTAAGGAAGGCCCCGTTCGCCCCGTTCCACCCGATTCTCGTGTAATCTACCGCATGTAAGCGGATTCAATTAACATCTAATTACCGCATGCAAACGGTTGAAGTAGGCCCTGTTTACCTACCAGGAAAGAAGGAAAGGCCAGGTTTCTAAGTCAATGGTAGCCCTTGGTGAAAGAATTTTGTTCCGTCGCCATTATGCCTCCTCGACGAGATTTCCGAGCTAAAAAGAGGGTAACTGTTGTGCAGTTTAAAGGAGGTAAGGCAGTTAAAAAATCAAAGCGAAGTGTTCCGCTTCGTTGTGCTGTTCAACAGGCCTCGTCTTCGGGTTATAGCTTAGGTGATGTGGAAGTGGAAGAGAATTTTGGCGACGATACTGACGATATTCAGGAGATTGAGGAAACCACCCAGAGGAAACCTATAATTCGCAGAGTTCGTTTGAAAAAGAAGCTACAGGCCTACCGTGAGAGAAAGGCAAGACTTGCTACTTCCTGGGTGGATATTAGGCAAGGACTTGTGTCTGCCCTTCTATATCGGCAGGCGTTGCAAGAAGGACAGAAATGTGTCATTCCTTCTTGTGGAAAGGATGCTTTTGGGAGATGCCTCCACTGTGGCCCTGGACAGTTTTTGTGTGAAGAGCACATAGAAACTGTTCATGCTGGAGGTAGATCCCTACACTATCCAGAATTTTGGAAGGTTGGTGTACTGTACTACTTTACAACGCATGAATAAAGACATAATTATTAAAAGTAAGCTTACATAGGATTTTTTTCTTTACTGGAACAGGCTAAATGAGAATTATTTGCTTCAGACTAGGTGTGACTATTTGTTTTTTGCATACTATAGAAACTAGCTTGAGCTCGATTGTACATGTGTGGAAGTGTCTGTTGCTTGTGATTTTTTCCTATTCTTCATTTTTCCCCTTTTTCATTCAGGATGGTAGATACCTTCCTTATGTACTTAATGAATGCGTTTGGACGACACCTCACAATAACAATCACGGATATATCCGTGAAATTACAGCAATTGGTATAACTGGTAAGTAAATAGTGGTCACACCTATGTATTAACGTGTTCTCACATTTTTCCATTAAAATATAAGAGCAAAAAACTGTTCTGATACTGGGACATGTGTTTGGCAATTCCTCACACAGTGCTAGAGGTTTATTGGCTCCATTAGGTATTATCAAACTATTACCTGGGATTTCATCAGAAGCTGGCAATCAGCGAAAACCGGCACCTACTTTGTCTGAATTTACCTCTCACTGCGGCCTACTTTATCTAGATTTTCACCCAGATGATTAAAAAAATTGTTCAGATCACTGCCTACTTTGGTTGGCCTAGACAGCTATTTAAAAAGTTATTGAAACCACTATATTACTTGGTTAAATTAATTGTAATTGCTTTCTTAATCTTGTTTGTATTTGTTTTGCCAAAAGGTTACTCCCAACTGTTACAAAATAGTTCACTTTTTTTTGTTATTTATGTTGATATTTGTGCTCTTTCTTCTTTAGAATAGCCCTACATGATGAATTAGCCAATATGTACAGTAGAAATAGCTACCACACAGCCTTATACACTTTCTTTTTGCAGGACAGTATGCAATAAAAGTTAAGTTTTGTGAGCATGAGTCTGAAGCTGCCACCCTGGTTAGAAATGGTTTTTGGCCATCCTCTCCCAAACAGCCTCAAGTTGCATTTGATCAAGGATTGATGATGCTCCTTCATTATCTCTTTCTGGAGTGCAGGGTGTCGCTAAAAAGCATTTATCAAGCACTCCAGTGGATGGCTCCATCTCTTTCTAAAGCTTATGTAAGTTAAGTGTTTAATATATTTTACGTTTCTTGTTTATGTTCTTTCATCAAATAGCCTATGACATTTCACCATCACTCTTAAAGCATAATATTATAATGACATTTTAGCTGGCTGGCTAAACTTGCCCATCATGGTTATCTCAGGCATTGCAATGAAATACACCTAACTTTTATTAGCAATCATGATCTTTAGTTTAAGTAATGAAGAGTTCATTCCTTTATTGAAGGCATGCACCTGTTCAGAACCTGGGATTTCATTTGCAACCCAATTGTTGTAATGGCTAGCCAGACATTGTTTCTGTTGTTTGCATGTTCTTTTGTTTTCTCTACCATTCCTTTTAAATAAAGGCTTCACAGAGGGTATTGCATACTGCCTTTTTTATCTATGTTGCACTACGAGACTGTGTCTCTAAATAGTTTTGTATCTTTATTGATTTCATCTCTCTCTACTGTCATTTGTCCTGAGATTAACTTGTATTGATGCTCCCTGTTTGTAGGTGAAGGATGCTTACAGAATTCTAGTGGGAGAATGCTTTGGAGAGTTTAGGTTTTTGAAAAGCATCATTGACAATCTCTCCAATTTCAATAACTGCTTTGGTGAAGAACATGAATGTCCCGCCTGCCCTAAGGTTTGCTTCAATTTTTTTTTTAAATAAACTAATAATAGCAATTTTTTTGTCCCAGCCTTATTTGCAGTATGTAAAGTTTTGATTTCAGTATGTTCAGTGTTTTGAATTGTAATATTCTTTATTGTAATGTTTTAATTTGTGTTGTGTGAAGTGGTAAATCCAATGTGTAAATCCAAAGTACTGTATCCTACTGTATGATGTTCATATAATAAAATCTCAACCTGCTATTCTTCTAGGAAAATGGCAACATGTATATTTCTATTGATGCACTGTTTGGATGTGTAAGAAAGTGCAGTGCTGGGACTAGTGCCAAAGCAGCTAATCATGGAGAGACAATGTTTATTGAGCAAGGGAAGGTTGACTCATTTTTGTCTTCTTACAACAAAAAGTCAACATCTAGAGCAATTGTGAGTTTTTCTAATGTTGTTGTTTGAATTATGTTGCAGTAACCCTTCCATAGGTTTGTTGATGTAGGTGTGGGTTCTACATAAATTTATTTATAACATAGCTACCAGAGCTAATGCAATAGAATTCAATATGCATACAGTGTAAGCATGCCCAGATTCCAATAAAATTGTATTGCACACTGATCATGGAGTAAGCAAATCACCTTGCAGGAAATTTTTTCCTCACACAAGTTTAATTGGTTCCTATTAGCTGTGCACTATCAAGTTATATTATGTACACTTGGTAAGTTTAGAGAGCACTCTGAGCATTACAGTTACTCTCAGTAAGTGCTTAAAGTAAGTCTCAACCATAAGGCATGCTATTACCAATTTATTTCGTCATAAATTATGTCTTTGTTAAGTGAACTCATGTGACAGTTAACTCCGCCAAGAGATTTTGTTTTTGTTGTTGTTGTTTTTGGTGTTGTCAGTTTAGTGTATGTGTGTGTGCACTCTTGCCGGTCCCAAGCCCGGGTGAAGGAGGAGGGGCTGTCACATTGATGTTTATATCATTATTCAGCAAAGGGCTGCTGTGTAGATGACAGTGCAATACTTGTCGACTGTTTGGAAATGACATTTCATAGTATAATGTAACACAAACTTACAATGTACAGACTCTTTTCAGATATCCGTAAGGATGTAGTTGGATAGGATGATTTGATGTTCAAAAGAAGTGACTGCAAAAAATATTTTAGTTATCATGTTACTATTCTTTTCAAATCATTATTATAGGAATCATGCAATCAATTCCAAGCAGGGTCTAATCTCCGGTCAAAAATTAAGTCCAAAAAGTTGGATGAGACTGCCCTTTTTGGTGCTGGCTGCAGACATGAAGTTCCCCTTAAATTCTTCAGTTTAAAGAGAGGAGAAGAGTATGTAGATGTACCTGTTACATTTTAGGGTGACATATAATGATTATATTCAGTGTACATGTTTTCACTTCCTCCATGTACCCATCCAGTCCACTGAATTTGTGTACAGTTTCATCATGTTCTGTAGACTTTGTTAGCTTTATTAAAGAACAATGTCTGCATTATGTAATAGTAGTTATACGACACAGTTACCTGTACTGCTTTCTGTGTTAAATGAAATGGTCAAAGTTTATTATAATTAGTATTAAGTAACTAACTTATAATGTTATCTTCTTATTTTGTAGAATTGGAAATGCGGTGTTCCTGCTAAAATGGATTAAGGAACTGGTTCATGATAAGGGCATAACTGTGTACTTTTTCTATGACATTGCATGTGTTTTGGAATCTCATCTTAAGGTGTCTCTTATAGCTACAAGAGTGTCACTTTACACTGTGTTTTTTGCAGTCATTGCTTCTTCCATTTATTGTTAACTACTTAAAAACAAAGAGTGAGATCATTACCTGAATATCTCAAACTGAGGCCTTGCCGTATTGACCAAGTAACGGCAAGGTCAATACGGCCAAGCCGAGGTTTGAGATTTATTGTACTATATGTCTAACACAATGGTTCTAAAAACTTAAATCAAGCAGAAGTCATCATTTCACGGTAATTTATGCTTTAATTTTTCCAAACCCAAGTCAACTTTTCACCAACAGTTTTTCAGTTCGTGTTTTCAGTTTTTTGCTCTAGTGGCAACAATTTTTAATGTACATAAAACAAATGTGGCCTTTGGATGACCTTTTGTTTTTTTCCTTTTCTAATTTGAATAATCCGTAATTGGGCCATGGCCATTATGGGAGAATAATGTCCCAGTGTTTCGCTGCACATAGCCAATCATGCATTATACAAAACAACAAACACCAGGCATATAATAAGGTATGCAGGCCTCTGCTTTGAGTGTTACATTGTACATGTTTGTGTTTTAAAGTGACTTCATTATTGGTATCATTTTTAGAGTACTCACCAAGAAAATCTTCTGGACAATGTTGTGGTGGCAATCCCTGCATTTCACTGCTATGGTCACAAGGTCTCATGTCAGGTGCATGAACAGTCTTTTAAGGTTCTTGTGGGATATATAATTACAATATTCTTAATAGGTGAATTTGTTATGGCATGATCACAATAACTTAGATAGCCTTTGCATGTTTTGTTGTGAGGTTTTTCTCACAGTTTTGTTGACTTGGTTGATATTAATTGATGAAATCTCACTTAATCTCACTTATTGTTTTGGCAGGTCGCATACAGTGGGAAACGGCTGGAGGGCTTTGGTTTGAGTGATGGCGAAGTGATGGAAAGGATGTGGTCCTACTTAAGGCCAACGGCAAAGATCACAAAAGAGATGACTCCTTCCCACAGAGTGGATACATTGACTGACTTTTTAGTGCATTATGCCAAAAAGTCTATTTCAAATATTGGTGTGTTTTCACATAACATGCATTTGCCTCAGAAGTAATCTTCAAAGCACTGCTTTAGTGGTGATAAGTATTCTAATAACAATAACATATATTTGCATGGCTAAAACGTGGCTAAAAAGTTAAAAACACCAAACGTTCTCATAAAAATTATTTAATAGTTGACAGGGCTTCTTTCTACTTTGGTGTACCTTGTTATAGGTGAGCGTCTCTGTGACCACTTAAAAAAAGCTGCACAAACAAGGAAAGAAACTGAAGATCAGCTGGCATTGCTTCTACGCAAGCTTAATGAAACAGGTTTGGTCCAAGTACAATTATCCTGATAATTGAAAGTGGATACGGCTACAAGAATACTACTTTAAGTATTTGAGACAACATTGTAATTCAGTAATACTGAAAAAAAAAACCGTAATGCTAAAGAAAGGGCTAATCACCACTCAATTTCAAAGTAGGAGCTTGAAATTATGCAATTTTAACTAGCAAATTGATTTCTGAAACAGTAAATTTTTTTTCGAAATTATTTTACCAGTTCGATGTTAATATTGACAGCTGTCTAGTTAGTGATACAATTTGACAACTACAACTACATTTACAGGTGCAGAAGTGGAACTAACAACGGTGGAGGAATGGACAAAAGCGGAAAAGGAATCTATCCTTCAGGAATCCGCAAAGACCACTACAAAAGCTGGCAAGTTACTATTAACGAATATGCTCTCTTCCCAACACATATTTGTCCCTGTTAACATCAAATGTGGAAAAGTGAGCCTTAGTTCTTGCACATTGCAAAGTCCACCTATCATTGTCATCATCATCATCATCATCATCATCATTATCCTCCTGATAGTGGTCATTATCACCCTGTTGATTATCAAATTGATACCGTTTTTCGTTATGGTATCATGACGTTGACCATCATCCACGTCTGCACCCTTACCACCGTTATTGCCATTGTTATCTTAATCATTGCAATTTTTTATTTTACAGATCATTCTGCTCCAGCAGGATATCCTGAAAAGTTAAAACAGTACTATACTGTGAGGTAGTGTCATATGAACTTGGGTATTTTTATTCTTATATATTTAATGGATTTTGCTCTTTGATGGTAGAGACCGGCAACATAAATAGCCAAATCTTGATATATTAAAATTCAGCCCTAAACAGCATACCTCAGCACGAGGCTCTTTGGAATGAACTGTAGACTTTTGGGGTTTTTTTCCCCGAGAGCCTCACAGTGATTTCTATTGTCTTAGGCTGAATTTTAGGGTATCGAAATTAGGCTATTGCCAAATCATTTGCTTACTTCTCTTTTATCTTGACCAACGAGTTTGATAATGATCTCTTTTTGTTTTACTGATTTCAGAACAAGTCTTTCCGAGTGTGTATCTGGTTCTGACACGTGGCAGATATTAACAGCTCAATTAAACCGGTAGGGTAACTCTTTTTTAGCGGACCTAAAATCTTGACCGATCGACATCCCTCTTAGCGGTGCTTCCCTTTTTTAGCTTGGACGAAGAACTCAAGAAGATGGAGAATGGTGGGCGTCGTTGGCCTCCAAATAGTGAAACCTACCTGAGTTACCTCAAGGAGCAAGAAGATAAGCGCCGAAGGAATTTGCTCCTTTCTATGCACAGCAAATGTTCCGAGAGGTGGTTCCTTTTACAGCTTATGAAAAAGTATGCAGGTAATGTAATGATGACTATACATGAAAGGATCCGTTTTATATCTGCTCCTCTGTAATTATGTGCGTGCACCGCGTGCTCTCATTTCCCAGCTCGAGCTAATTTATGAAATATGCTCGGGAAATTGTCGTCAGTGCTTTGATGTCATCGATCTGCCTTGAAATGGTACCTGCACCAGTGATTGTCAGTACAATTATGTACTCGCAACAAAAAGTAATTCCTTTTTTTCCTGCTGTATTCTCTTTTCAGATGGACAAGCTATTGCCAAAAAGCTCTGTGGCCAGATTTCTAAGACAACAAATTCAATGCAGCAGCTGATTAAGCAGTACGGGCGGGGAGAAGCCTTGACGGGATGCAAATATCCTCAAAAGATCATCCTCCAGGAAGCATTGGACATCAATTCTTCCTTGTGGAATACACTCGATGATTCCAGTTTATCGTCGCGTGGTGTACCGTACTGCATCAAACGGCAAATCATTGATTTGAATCACTTAATGAAAAGATGTGCAGAAGAGTCTGACCTCATTAAGGAAGAAATAAAGAGAGTTGCCACTTTTTACCAGCGTCAGCTTGGCGTTCTAGATTCCTGGTCAAAGCAGCTGGCAGGAAGTACGGATTCACACTCCCGCGGTTTGTTGTCCATTGTCCTGTCCAAGCACGACGAGCTGGAAGCATTCTCTATTCATCTCCAGAACCTCTTTGCTCGACATAGTGATGAAAGAGAAGACGCAGAAGCAGGCATTTTAACGGCACCAGTGGAAGGAAGTGGTGGTGGTGGCCTTGCTGAGGAGCGTGATAATGATGGTGATGATAGAGATGATGGCGAAGATGTTGATCAAGATGATAATGAATTAGAGAAAGAGGATGTCCTTGAGGATCTTCGTTCAATTCTTAATGCCGAATATGGCAGCGACGATGATTCCGACACAGACCTTTCAGATTCCGACTCGGCGTGAGTGCCTCTTTGCAAGTCAGGAGAAACCTTTGATTTTAATTTCTCCATCTTCAACGGGTAAAGAAGTCACCAGAGTTGAAATCTTGAAGGTCTGTCTTGGTATCTGTGTCCATGTTATCCACACTATCTGTGGATAAGATGCTTGTCTGTCTCGAATAATGAAGTATCAAACCCATTGCTAGGAAGATAAGAAAATACCCACGTAACTTATCAGTAGTTCGCTTTCATCTATGCAGTTAAATCAGTAACTTTAGTAACTAAAGGTAAA
>CAOKRL010000031.1:22500-34251 GCA_948470475.1 Galaxea fascicularis
AGGGCATTAAATTATTCGACTGCTTGTGGTCACAACTGACCGGCTGGGGCACTCCGTTCATTTTGTGATTAGGCCTTTAAATCTCTTATAAATACTTAATTTAAACCAGCGGGTACAATTTCAGATTAGTAACGACCTCGGTTTAATAAAGGGAAGGGCTGGTGGTCAGCCATGCACCTTTAGAACCTTTAATCGATAAATATCACTATATCTCAAATTTGATGCACCACCTCACTCACCTTTAGAAATAATGGTTCCAGAAGTTGAACATGACATGCTCAACAAAGAACGGCCAGCAGAGTAAGCAACAGGTTGTGAGGATGAGGCGGCAATTGATGGTGTAGCAAAGAGAGAGGACGAGGTAGACAAACTAGTGGTAGTTGTGGCAACCAGAGAAGAAGGCGACGTAACAATAGCTGCAGGAGGGAACGTTTGGATGCCAGATGGAGTAAAGAAGGTGGAAGACGGTGTAATAGTGGTGCTAGGTGAGACAATGGGTTTGGTGAGTGAGGTTATGCTGGACGTATGAGAGGAACAGAGGGAACTAGATGGGGTGAAAGTGGTAGGCGAGGTAATTATGGTATTAAATGGGGTAATCATGGTGTTAGGTGAGGAAGTAGGGTTGTCAGCTGCGGGTATGCTGGGGGCAGGCGGGGATGTCGTGTTACTGGATGCAGTAATGATAGTGTTAGCAGGAGTAGTGATGATAGCAGATAAGGTGGTGATGGTACGTATTGGGGTAACAAGTGAGATGGTGGGGTTTGTCTGAGAAGTGAGTATACTTGAGGAAGAACTGTTAGTGGATGTTGACGAGGAGGACTGATTGTAAATGCAGTCTGAAATGGTAAATTTCCACGTATCTCTTGAAAGCCACAATTTCCGTCGTTGAGCACCGCCATACAAATGTGGCTTTCGTGGATCAAGTCCAATTTCTTCTGCTAAGGTGTGAGGAAGATTTTGGAAAACAATCCCCAACTGCTTTGCCCTTGTGTATGGCATTTTTTGTCCCTTTTTTTCAACCAGAATACCTACAGTGAAACAAAAAACAAACAAACAAAAAAAAACAGTGAGTTATTTGACAGCTATAACATACATCATTTAAAAACGTTTTCCTTGGCATTAGCACAATTGACTACACCGAACAAATAGCATATAAAACTAAACATTTGTATGATATGCAAAAATATAACCAATATAAGTGTTTGCATAACGTTTCCTTTATTTCACTTATTTGAGTATGTTCACGTTAACTTAAAAAAGGCAGAACAACGAGGTTCTGAAACAACTTTAAATAAAAACACTTATAAACAAATCTTACTGTATTTGTTGTTGAAGACTTCCTGTAGATCTTTAGGAGACACATCTTTTTTTTCCTTGTCAGATACTATAGAGAAAAATGAAATTAAAACCAAACGAAAAAACGGCTGTAGCAATAACAACAATTTGACTGAAAAACTAAAACAGGTATGGACAGCAAGAAGGCACAGATCGAGAGATCAAAACAAATAGGTAGATTCCCCCATTGTTATTAGTATATTTAAAGCTCTGACAGTGTTTTTACACATATACAGCTGTTATGCAAACATAATTTTCCCACTTCTAGAGAAGAGGCCAATAATCTTTTTAAAACGCATATGACCAGCTATCACGGGCAATTATCCCCAAACATGTTCTATAATTGTTATAATTTCACCAAAGGCTATTGTAGAGTTTGTCACTGAGGCCCATATAGCTCATTGTATCTGTTAGTGGTTATATTCTTAGCCACCTTTCAATTTTATCATAATATCCTCCGAAAGTTCACAACAAAAGTAAGATTAATAATTATGAATTATGATATCTCGGATTATGTACAGAAACCTAAAGCTGTTAACTTACAGTGCAGCAAACTACCAAAGGATGATATAAGGTCTTTGTCTGCAATCAGTTTCTCACAAATTGCTGACTCATCATGGTATAACACGCCATCATATGAGCATAAGACCATGCACTGCCCACCAAGTGATTCAAGTTCTGCCACCTTTAGGTACATTTAAAGTAAAATTACTGCATGAAATGAATGGACTGACTGTATCTGCATAACCTAGCCGGGGCACAAAGTATTTCATATATACTCCTGGACTTTAATTAAGGTAGGACTGTTTGGTCTGAAAAGCCTTCCCTGGTGAGGCACAGTGTGGCAACAAGCTCATGTTTACAGATGAGAAATAGCAAAAAATATATATATAAAAATAATATTAGGAGGGGAAACTAAAATGAGACACCACAAGACTTCTAAATAATGGAATACAAAAGTATTGGTCAAAGTCAAACTTTAGATGACAGAGTAAAACTGTAATCTACTGGGATGATTATAGTAAACCATCCCGAGAAAGACGTTTTGTTCACCGCTTAATGCTTATTTAATACACAGATGTATTGATAACTGTTAGAATTAATAAGTAGAACATTGGGTGTGAGTGCTACATATAACATGCAAGGCTATGCAAATAAAAATTACCCCCTTCATCATATTCTTGATGATTTTTAAAGCTCGTTCTCTATTTGTTGACATGGGAAGATTGTCCCCAGCTTCCAAGGCTTTCTTCTTATATTCTTTCCTACATTCCTCTGCCAGGCCTTTCCACTTTTCACCTATGGTCCTAAAGACTTTTGCACTGCCACCAACACCATCTATACATGTAGTAATGGAAAGTGTATCATTTCAGGGGTCCTTCCTAACCAGCAATTTGTAATTGCAGGCTAAAAGGGAAGTTATACCACCATAAAATAGTGTGAAAACACTGCAGACCTCCTATGGATAAACATGCATTTAGTTCTGTGCCTGCATGCATCAAACAGTCCTTTAGAAGTTTCAAATAAAGCTATATTTGAAATAAAGAACACCTTAAACTTAAAAGGAAGACAAATCTGATAATTTAAACCATAAATCAGTGCCAACAGGTACAGGTGAATTAAAGGAATGATACAATAAACACCAATTTTTTAATATGAGTTATTAAAGTCAGTAAACTTTTGGAACTCATTAAGCATGTTACTGATCTCCAGGGTTTCATGAAAAATCTACAAAAATGACAAAATTTACCTAGAAAAGGAAAGAAGATCATTCACCTTTCTTCAAAATATCACTGGTGAATAAATTATAGCCAGACTGCCTTCTGTGCAGACACTGTGTCTTGTTTCTAGAAGCCTGTCTGCAGCCGCTTACTTTTGAATTGTAATTATTAATCCAATTCTGCAAAACAAAAAACTAAAAGATGATACACGAGCATGGAAAACAATCAATTCAAGTTTTAATATAATGAGTTAAATTTTATTCCAGCTGTGCATCCAGACATTGACGTCAGGACAACGTCCACTTCTCCAGATACTTTGAGAATAGGGAAGGGGGCAACCTGCTGTAAAAAAATTTTTTTTTCTGCCCTTCAAGCAGGCTGGCCCCTAAATCCACCAATGAATACCAATAATTCCTTATAGGAAATTTATGTACCTTTATTAAGCATTGAGTAATTAGAAGCTGCATGTGACAACATAACATTAACAAATTATATAAATTTAGTAACTTTTGAAAAACCATGCCTATAACAATCTGTGGGTCTACATATAAGACAGTATTTTTGTGTGCCAAATTGTTACAATTGCATGTTCTTCTTGGAAATGAATTAAGGTTATAGTGACATTACAGAAGCATGTTAAACTGTAAGGGTACTTAAAAGCTAAAAACTCGACAACATGGTTTATGCATTTAATTCATTCAAAGGCAAGTAATCAACAAATTTGTAAAGGGCATCCTAATGAAATTTACCAATAATCAAGCAAATAGCTCCTTTCATACAAAGCTACAATAATGCAGTTGGTAGGGAGCTTTTCTCAACCAAAGCTGTGCTGTATTCTACCAGCGATGGTTAAAATCCACAGGGAACCTAGCTTTTTAATTGTCCTTTTTTTTATTTTCATTATTGGTTTTCCTTTTTTTCTTCTTAGTTTTCTTTGCATAGGCACAACAGTTAAAATAATTTATTGATGTTTTGTGGACATCCAATTATTGCTATTTCACTGAGCATTTCAGCTACTGAAATCAATGGAGTGAGAATGCTGATGACGTGCAAAAAACAGAAGAGATTCCAATGTCATTGGATATCATACCTTGAGTACCACGTAAATTTATCTTTACATTAAAGATTTTGCATTAAAAAAGAACCAGCTTTTGAATGTACAGCTGCATCAAACCCACACAGAAATGATTACAAATATATTGTTTGTCTGGTTGCCCAAAGATAAATGAATAAATGAATGAATGATTAAATGATTGATTGAAAGAATGAATAAAGAAATAATTAAGGAAAACCGATATTTAGAGAGAAAACCTCATCAGTCCTCATGAAGGTCGTCTATCCAGATTGGACTAAAATTTTAAAATGTTGGTTTTTGAGGAGGGAGTAGAGGAACAACCCACACGGTCAGACAAGAGGGGATTGGCAGAAATACCTACAGGCAAAGCATTTAGCATTTGGAACATATACAAAGAAAAAATTAGCACATATACTTGTATAATAAATAGACGTACCTTTTACTATGTATTTGTTAGCAAATTATTTGTAGGTTACCATTAAAAATGGCAAACATAATCTCTAGTGGACCTTACGGCAGTGAAGCTCAGCTGCATGAAAAGGGAAACTCTGTCAGGCTGTTCCTAGGCATTAGCAAATTCCAGGTGATTAATCATTTTCATTCCCCTCTATGCTTTGAGACAAAGATGAAGGGGCTACAAAAAGAAAAGGAACTATGCTAAGACAATTATAGCATAAAGTTAATGTTAAAAGCCATTGGGATAGCCAGCTTGGAATGTAGTTCTATTGGGAGTGGATTGATTCTGGAAGTTTTCCTGTTATGGAATATTGAGCACTGTTGAAAACTATCAAAATGGCCTTTGTTAAAAAGAAATGCCAGTTATTGGTTCAGGGCTATCATTAAGGGCCGGGAGCCGGGGAATTTCTCCTTGTATTCTGAGGTATGTCCCCAGATACTTTGATATAACACCAGCATGTTGATTTCACTACAGCAACTCGAATCCCCGGCTATTTTTTTGTATATCCCCACCTTCTTCAAAAATTAGTGACAGTCCTGTGGTTTATTAGATATTTATGGACTAATCATAGTGTTTCATACCCTGGCTCCACAGGATGTTGAAAAAAATAAATATGAATTCGGAAAAACCAAACTGAGGGGCCGACAACATGGCAAGTTTCACCCCGTGCTGAGATTTTTGTCCCACCCACTGGACTGAAATTTTGATGTGATTACATAGCAAATTTTAGCCTGGGATGGAAATTTGAAATTGGATGTGGGAACTTCGCCAGAAATTTTATTTGCTTAAAATGGCACCAAAGATGAGATAATTTTACTTACAGCGCTGTTTTACTGACAATTTAGCGTTTTGTTCGCTTCAAATTTAAAAGCTTTAGGATGATAGCAGCGTGTACCCTGAAGCAGTTCAGGAGGAATCTGATTTGGCAGCCAATTTGCTGTACGGCATTTTTAGGTAATTAGCTAAACAAATTTTCCACTTTTTCTTCTTTTTCGGCCCGTTTGGCTGGGCGGAAAATCACCAGCCCGGTTGCCTCAAACCGGATTGAAATAGCCAGCTAGCCAGGCCGAAATTTCAGCCATGTAATCGGCCCCTGAGTGTAGTACAAATCATTCAAAATAAATTATTGCCACTGAAATGTAAGTTTATCTACTAGCCAGAACGACAGCAGTACTTTTCAACGGCTTACATCTTAAGCAGGTTCGCCTCCTATATAAAGTAACCTTGAAACATTTGATAAAGACGCTAAGGTGTTAGTAAAGATCGAGTCGCGCCATATTCGATGCTGCGTCCTCGTACATGGTGGGGTGGGCAGACGGGCGTTATTGGTGGTGACGGACAGTGATTAAGCTTAGCTTATAAATATACAAGCATTTGTTACAAAAACTGAATTATTCATGAAATGTTTCCCTACATAAGTTTACCTTAACTTGGGTCTCTGACAATCGAGTTTGGGCAGCACATTCCCTTATTGTGCTTCCCATTTCTCTTTTGGTAGAAATCATGCCATTTTCGTAGAAGGTAAGAAGAATTGCTTTCTGCTCATCGGAAATTACTAAACGACCAGAATTGACTTCTTCCATGACCTTATATAATATACCGAAGGTCGCTGTAAAACTTACAAAGTCACTGTTAATATAGGCTCTCCCATGTTAGCCTACGGCTGCGAACCGCACAAATACTTCAGCTTCCTACGTCATCACTAATACTGAGTAGGTAAACAGGGCCTACTTCAACCGTTTGCATGCGGTAATTAGATGTTAATTGAATCCGCTTACATGCGGTAGATTACACGAGAATCGGGTGCCCGTTCAGGCTAAGTGCCCGTTCCGCCGCACTGTTCCTGGGCACTAAAAGGATGCTGTCCAGACACCTCAGAGCCCTGGACCGAGGATGTTCACAGTCGTGCAGAAGGCTTGGTGCCCAGTTCATCTTTTTAAGGCCCGTTTCAAACGCCGTGCTAAAGTCGTGCCGAACTAAATTCAATTTAGCTCGACTGTAGCACGACATTGGCACGACTTGGTTTCAAACGTCGAGCTTAATTAAGTCGAGTTAAAAGCTGTTGCTGGAAAGATGCATCAAACCATAACAAACCGGTTTTGCTGACTTTTAAAATGTATTTATAATTTATGAATTCAGTTCGGCACGGCAATAGCGCGCCGTTTGAAACCATGCCGCGCCAAAGTCGGGTAGCACGACAGAGCTTGCCGTGCTACACGGCAGAGTCGAACTTAATTCTTAAATGGTTTCAAACGCCGTGCTACAGCCGTGCCAAAGTCGAACTTAAATAACGAATTTAGTTCGGCACGACTTTAGCACGGCGTTTGAAACAGGCCTTAGTACTCCGCAATATTGCCGCCAGTTTTTGTTACTGCATCGAAGGGAAACACGGGAAAAAACGCAGGAATACATGATAACGTGTTCAGACAAGTTCCCGTGCCCGGGAACGATGCCCGAGTACTACCCTTGGAGGTAGTGGCCGTGGCCGTGGCCGGGCACGGTGCTCAGATTTGTGCGCGGGCACCAACGAAAGCTATGTTCAGACTAGTGCCCGTTCCCGAAAACCGGGCACAGGCACCTGTCTGAACGGGGCCTAAGATGCACGCGTCAGCCGAATGAATCGAAATCAAGCCCACCGGAAGTTAAATACTGCCTATGATCGCGCGCACCGGAAATATAATCTGCCGAAAACATTTGTTTTTAGCTCGAAATTTTGCTCGGTGACCTATCTTGATTATTTGCATGCACGCACCATTCAGGATGACACTTCAAATATAGAAGTTTCGAGGAAAATTATCTAGTAGAATTTTCTGTAAGCTGATAAAACACGCTCTTTTTTAATATCGTAAATTGTACCAGATAATTTTTTTCATACTGCCTGAAAAGTTAAAGAATTTAGGGAACTTCCCAACAAAGAAATAAAAACGGTAGGTCACCGAATTAGATTTTCAGATAATTTACAAAAACTGGCATTTAGAGGACGTTTTTGTGGACCTAGCGCCTTGCCATGGTAACTGATATGACGTCATAAGCACCCTTAAAATATAATACAGCAATAGAGTTCCAAGGAGACATATAGTTTGCCCACACCATTCAATATCCTTCTTTGTAATCTTTCATCGTTTCGCAAACACTACATCAACAAAAAACCCTTTCGAGCCTCCTTAAATTCGAAAGTTTGAAACGAATAATGCAGTCCGTTGGCAGTTTATCAAAACTATTCCCGAATAGTAGGCGGTACGCGCTGAGTATTTTGACTGTAAGTATTTGACATAATTTACACAAAAACAGTTTTGAAAATGTAGGTCGCTAATAAGTACTCCCCTTTATAAGGTATATAGGTATGTGCATCCCCAAAGCTATGGGTATGGTTTTTGAGCCGTTTTGGTCTGAAAACGGGTATAGATTATGGTCTTAAATCGGGTATCGTTTTCAAGGGAACAACGACAACGTATAAACGTATTTGTCTTTTCAGCTCCAAATGAATAATAGAGAAAGGGAGGTAACCAAAATATGTCATTCGAGTCGAATTTTACCAATTCTTGGCTTTAGCACTGATGCGAAGCATAATTACGCCACAACAAAGCGGGTCAGTGTAGGAAAATTTGTAACTGTAACGTCAGGTCTGAAACGGATATGGATTTTAGAAGCTAAGCTAGGGGCCGTTTTTCAAAACTCCCGAAAACTTTTCTGGGCCCGAAAAGCGATTTCTAAATATGCGATCCACTTATTCTGTAATACTGGTCTTTTACTATGATTTTATGATAGTAAAGGGCAAATTGCTTACGGTTTCATGCCTAGAAACGTCTTCGTTTTTAAGGTAAGTGGGAAACAATATCACCCGAAATAGGTCAAATTAAATAACCTGCAGAGATGATGTTTCCGCGTTGTTCACGTAAGCGGGGTCGCGCGAAGGGAGGGACACGATCTTTCAGTGCGCCCCTCCCTTTGCGCGTGAATCACGCTCCGCGCTAGCCTCGCCCTTTAACTCCGCTCGCTTGAAAAACGCCTGAGGAGAGGCACAACCACAAGGACGTCGAACTTTCAAACAACCTTTTGTATGCATGTGCACACGCAGTGAAGCTCAGTGTGGCAGTCGTCAGCTATCAGCAGTGATGTCTCAGCTTTAGATCGGCGAACACATGTCAGTCTAGATTGATCTCAAATCAATCCAAAACCACCTCTTTCCAAACGATTGATGTAGATCTCAGGCCCTTTTCAAGGTGCTTCGAGCTAAATAGGTATTTTTGTATGCCTTGGAATTAATTGGAATTAATCATGTATTTTTCAAAGATAATTGAGCATCAATGAATCTAAAACGTATTGTATGGTAATGTGTTTAATTTTAAATTGAAGCTCAGTTATCCATGAAAAATGCGCAGTTGCCCAGTTCTCTTTCTTGATAACAATAGGCGGCGGGGACCTGCTTAACTGTGCAAAATTACTTTTTAGCTTAATTAGCTTCGAGAAGCCCTCATTCCTAGGGAAATACTGAGATGAAACTACGTTTCCTTTTTCTCAAAGTATTTCCCTTTAGAAATTAATTGGGGAATCTTGTTTGCCATGAATCGAAACAGTTGGAAAGTGTTGTGTTGATTTGTATACAAAGACTCATTCGATTCAAACCACTCGCTTGACATTTTAATCTCCCTAACCATTCCAAAAAATACATGACGATCTGTGGCCTTTACTTGCATAAAGGTACCACGGAAAACCGCAAGAATCTGTGTATAGCATTCTTTAAATCGGCACGCTTAATCCAACCTCGTTCCCAGGACTTTTCCCTTTTACCGGCAGTAGCTCGACTGAGACTGCTCGAGTTAAGTCATTTTCTTCAAAGAAACGCGTTTTATTTTCACGGGCTTCTTCTTGCCTTTGTAGGAATTTGTCCACAACCTAGGTAAGACTTTTTTCTATGTCTTCGTTGACTCAATTTGATAAAACATCTTCAAAACATTCCGCCATTGAAAAAAACAGAGGAAAAAGTTGTAAGTGAGGACGTCATCTGTGCGACTGTCCTTTAATAGATCGTAAGTAAGAACCAATTAAAATGCATGAATAATGTGGCTTATTGTATAAACAAAAACTAAGATTGTCGCGCAAGTTTTCAATGTACCGTTTATTCTACTAACTGACGTTAAAACATTCCAGAGAATCGCAACTTCTTTTTATGTGCCTTTTTGTCCAATTACACCAATCAAAGCATTTGAATTTGCCACATATTTTGGCTGTCGACTTTGGTGCCGTTGCCATGGAAACTTCATAGGTACTTACTGTACTGCTTTCGACCAATCGGAATCAAGTAATTTTGTTGAGTGAACTATAATAAGAGAAGTGTATTGGTTGGAAAAAAGAAAATTCTTCGGCTATCGTATGGACGAGGTCAGAATATAATAAGCCATATCCGGATATCTTTCGTGACTATGTGGGCTCGCTTACTTGAGAATCAATTTATTTTGAAAAACTTAAGTGTGTTTTTTCCTTGATCATGCATTTCATCGCTTCACCTTTAATTTTTTGGAGAATGTATAGCTGCGATAAAGACCTATCCTCTTATGTACAACTGAAGCTACGTTCAGCCTTCATAACTCCAACACTCAGACTGGAAAGTACATGATACAAAAATATGTTAGTTTTCAAATAACGAGACAAAAAAGTTGGTATAAAAAAGATGCCAATCAAAAAAATTAGCATCCTTTATTCTGAGGTAATTTTAATGACAGTTGACTGACTAAAAATGCAGAAAAAACTTATCATTGCGGTCTTAACTTGGCAGTCCTAGAGGCGACTCAAATCATATCATTCAAATTGAAAAACTGTATCATGGCGATTTCTTGTGCTCAGCAAATAACTTCATTTCTCATTTTTTGTTCTAACAAAGTCTGTCTCCTCTAATTCTAAGAGCAAGTTGCAAATCTCGCGGCATAATTGTAACTCTTCGTGCATGAATAGCACAAAAATTCACATCATCAAACACACCAACGATATATGATTCGGCCGCCTCTTGTAAAGCCAGCAAAGCAGAGGGTTGAAATCTTAAACCAGGTGCGAAATACTGGGATATTTCACGGACAAGACGCTGAAAGGCCAATTTCCCGATTAGTAAATCCGTGCTTCTCTGGTATCTGCGAATTTCCCTCAGAGCCAGTGTTCCTGGACGATATCTTCGTATTTTCTTTATTGGACGTGTTGTTATTGGAAGGGCGGTGATTCTCATCGGAGAGATTGGCAGCGTAGATGCATCATGAGTCTTAGCTCCTCTGTGTTTGGACAGCAACAAAGATTTAACAGCAAAGCGGTGATTTAGACCCATTTTGTGTCTCTCTGTTGTTTGTTTGATACGCACCATATTTGTTCAAGGTTCAAGTTCTCAGCTCTGTTGGAAGTATAAAAAAGTTTTAAGACGTGCCCACGACACCTGTCTGGTTCTCCGCTCAAAGGAAATGACATGCAAGCACTAACATCATTTGGTTGATAGAGTTTTTTTCACCCCGTAGCAAGGAATTTTGTTCAAATTAACCCATTCAATTCAACCCTCAAACCAAGGGAAACTCATAAGTTCCAAGTTTCTATTTCGTTTTCCAAGTTTCGCTACCTTTCTGGTTTCTGCCAAGAAGCGGTGATCTTTTCCACACACAACTGATGAACGGAGTAGACTTACCAAAATTCACACTTTTGTTTTCTTCAAAAACAGCTCTAGACAGCTGGCTCTATCCTTTAAAGGTGAAGAAAGACTGAAATCACAAGTTTCGAAAGTTTGAAACAAAAGTTACAGCATTTTTGGCAGCCGCGCCAACTCGCTAATAAATGGCGGGAAAAACACAATTTACTTCCGGTCACATGACATTTCCAGTCGACTTCCTATTCGAGTGTCACACAACAGAAAGTCGACTTTTTCCTCTTCTTTGAACGTAAGAATGGAAGGCTATTTTGCGTCTTTGGGCTGTGTGTTATTGTCACTAGTCATTAAATGCGCATCAGTAGATGTTACTCTTGAAAGTGTGGACAGTCATTCGCCTTTTTCAGAAGAAAACGGCAACGATTGGTCGCACGGAAACAGAGTATTCACGAAGGAAGAACTGCGGGAATACAACGGTGAAAATGTAGGTGAACAGTAGAGCGATTTTACATTCAATCTTCTTTGTCTCTTACACTGTTTGCTT